>MU623422.1:0-168879 GCA_025201765.1 Daldinia sp. FL1419
TATAATATAACAAAAAAAAAAAAAACCAAAAAAAAAAACAAAAAAAACAAAACAAAAAAAAAAAAAAAAACAAAAAAAAAAAAAAAAACAACAAAAAAAAAAAAAAAAAAAAAAAAAAAAAAAAGGAAACAGGATGGATGCATTATTATATCATGTGCTAGTCGTATGAGGGATGAATAAGCGTCGCTAACTCTTGCTATGTGTAGTGGGCCCCCTCGTCGTTAACGAAGACGGGACGATGAGCCGTATTGCCAACTGGGCCGAGATGGCCGAGATCGAGCGGAATAACACGCTGCGCATCTTGGGCAAGCGAAATAAGATGCGTCTAGATGCGCTCAGAGCCAAAACCCAGTCTTCAGAGGGTCAATCCGGGAATGGAAGCTGATATTGAGATATTCACGACCTACGATCATGACATTCGGGATCGGTGTTTCAGGATGGGATGGATATTTTAGGCATAACTAGGTAGATTATGTATTGTGTATACCTATACTTTCAATTGAAACGGAGGCTCATCGGAGACAAGATGGTCCTTTGACCACATTCGCGAAACCTAACTCTCCCCAAAGGAAACATCCGAACATGGTGCCAAGTATAGCTTAATGCACTATTTGTGAACTTATCCCATTGTTATTCTATCATCCCCTACTCCGATTCCTTGCCGCAATTGTGGGCAGCAGCATAACCTAGCTTGCCCTAATAGTAAAGGGACCATTGGAGCAAGTACTAAGGTTGATGTGGTACCTTACTTGTTACTACCTTACTCTTCTATTTGTAAGCAGCTGTAACGGGGATAATAAGTGGCGGATCCGTCGGGGGGGCTTTAGAACAAAGATGGTAGGGCATGGCTTTCGAAGCCGGCAGATGCCAATGAAAGCGTCAATAGAGTTCAGGGAGCCTCATATGCCCTTGACTCATCCAAAGATCTCTTTACCGCCGTGTAGAGAACAAAAGAGAAAACTATAACAGGGCATTCATACCTATGCAATCTATGAAATTAACATCACGGCAATGACGATATGCTAGGTAGAACCTAAGTATGATCATGTACTCGAGTAGGGTGATTATGCCCTCAAATCATGTATTAGGCTCGTAGGCCTTTGCAAAAATTGCTTAAAATAGACGTGATATATCCCCAAAGCCACCCACCGCCCAACGGTGCACATCCGATATGATTTCCCCGTAACGCCATCATTAATGTTTCAATGCTATCATTATGCTGTGTTTACTACGAGACCTTCTCAGCTTCCGCCTTGGCATTGCTTTCTGATTCTTTGCTTGCCGGCTTCTTCTCATTATGCTTTTCCAAAAGGGTGGAGATCAGAGTTTCATTTCCGCCGGTCTTTTCCATGACAAGTTCTCTTAACCACTTGTTCTCGGTCTCTAGAGTTTGAATTCGGCCCTCGAGGGTCCCAACCTTCTCACTTAACTCCTTCTCACGTTTCTCGAGTGCTTGCTCACGAGCTTTCTTCTTAATACGGAATCTCGCGCTGGCGGCTGTGTTCCGCCTTCGCTTGTCCTCTTCCGCAGCTAACCGAGACTGCTCCTCAAAGGACATCTGCCTACGCGGTGGAACGGCAGGATCAGCCGACTTTCGTTTATCTCCCGTTTGCGGCATTGATGGGCCGTAGGCACTTTGTGGTGAGCCATTGGGAGGGAAAGTTGGCGAAGGCTGGATAGGTTGTAGGCTTCCCAGGTTGTCTGAGAAAGCCGAAACATTGGGTGTTGAATAAGGGTGAAATTCAAACCCGTTAAAGTCGCCTGAAGACATGACGTGACGTTAAAAATCTTGAACCAATTGACAAATGCAAAATAAAATCGTGACACAACTTTTCTGAGGTGCTAAACATCATCGATGACGACTTAGTGTCGGGAGAGGATATAAGTTTAAGCCATGGCTGCGAACTCTCGACAGCGGACTTTGGTGGATTTTGGGTTGGTTATTCTTCAATAACAGACACCAGATCACCTCAAGATCACGGGATATTGCACCATAGCTCGATTGCGCAATCGCAGGGTAGTCTTTCGCGACCATAACACAGAACGCACAGAACACACCCAAAAACCCAGCGATCGCTGCAATTCAAATGCAACATGGAGCAACATGGATGCAACCCGCACCAATCACGAATCGAATGAAAATTCATAGTGGGGCCAACATAAAGAAGTGTCAAAAAAAGCCAGGAGTACCAGGCTTGTGATAAGATGAGTGACTCCGCTTGGTGGACACATTGAATGTAGACTTGGATGAACTTGGGTAGACTTGGGTACTTTGATGGACGCTACCCCCAAACTCGTTTCCCGTTGAATTGGGGTGGTCGTTGTAACAAGGCGCAGCACCAACCATTTCGCGCATCCAAGGCATGTAGCCATGTAGGCGAATAGGCGAATAGGCGAAAGTAGGCGATTGGAAGGTGAACCGGTCAAGTTGCCAACCAGGCACGAACAACCAAAGCAAGGCTGTTTGAGCTGTAGGTGAGGATCCTCCAGGGTCGCCCTCAATTTGCACCACGCACACGCCATCGTGTAACGCCAAATCGCAATTATGATGCGGGGGAATTGATAGCGATATCGTTTCATCGATTGACTTTTTTGAGGAATTGTGTATAATAAAGGAAATGGGAAGAGGAGTTGTTGCCACAACTGAGAAAAATAATTCTGTTTAACTAACCTGGCAGATTGAAGTCGAATCCTGCTAAATCTCCTGCAATTGACCCTTCTTCCGTAGGCGACGTCGTTGATTGAGTATCGACATTGACGTTTGAAGACTGCTGTTGCTGCTGCTGCTGCTGCTGCTGTTGGTGGCTCTCGTTTGCATCCCAGTCGATGAAGTTGGTATTGGTAAACATGGCGAGTTCATCGTCGAGGTTTCGTAAGTTTTCCTCTGGTACTGCTGGAGGCTCAGGAACTCGGTTAAGATCCTGTAATAATTGTGACACGTTTACGGCCTGGCCGCGCCGGCTCGAGTAACTCGGCGGCATCTTTTCTGGTGATTCTTTTTTTGGGCGAGCTCGCGTGAGCTTTCGAAAATTCGGTAGGGTCGAATTAGTTGTCACTGCCTGTAGTTGCTAATGCCAAAGCAATGGGTCTACGGCAGATATAATGGCGAAGCCCTCTAGAATGAGGAGCGGGAATTTTTATAAACCGGTAATGATGATGGATGGATAAATTTGTGTGTAGATGTAAAAGTTAGAAGTTGGTGGCTCGGGAGAAAGAAGTACTTCAAAGTTGTTTCTGGTGGGTCAAAGGTCGCCGGACAAAATCGAGTTTGCTGCTAGACTGGATTACCAGGTAGACACCACCTGGGCACCGATTTTGACCGATGGCTTCGATGGGGCGCCTATAACTTAATAACAGCTGACGCTCGGTTGACGTTTTAGGATAAGAAAAAAAAAAAAAAAAAAAAGACTCCTCCTTGCCCCTCTTTCTTCGTAACCGATATTAGTCAGTAATCAGTAGGTGTAAGTAGTGTATACCAATACACTCTTACACGCGCTCTTATAAAAGATGTAACCACAACTCTCTAGTAAATTTTTTTAACATAGCATCCCTTTGGCTCCAAAGTCATCGACAAAATAAAAGAGAATATGATGTATGATTACTTGGGAAGGAGTAAAGAAATTCTTATCTGATTCCAAATTGGAGACACAGGGTTGGCTTTACACTAGTATCATGTACTGTTACTTAGACTACTTTTGCACTTATAGGTTGGCTCCTCTCATGATCCTACGATGTAAACCCGAGTATACCATAAAGGGCATACAACCCGGGCTTTGAGTGGATGACCTATTAGTCAAGCAAATTGATTCCAACCAATCAAAACTTCCGGAGAAGTCCAAACTTTCCCACATTACCCACATCGCCCGCGCGCCCGCGTGTATTTATACGTACAGGCAATACAAGGACCCCCACCACCACAACTTGTCTGGAACTACTTGGACCCTGACTATCCCAAGCCATCCTGCAGGTTGATTAAATAGAAAACTTGGCCGTCGTTTCTCCCGACAGCTTTTAATGCCCGTTTATTCCACTCTCTGTTACATAGTTCAATTTACTACATAGTATAATACTTAGTAGAGGGGACCCCTATTCTTTTCCTTGACCAAGCAATATTACTCTTCTGCTTAGAAATCATTAACCAAGCCAATGAGAAGAAAGATGGCTTACGGGGGCACAAGATCGCCAAGGCACTTATGCCCCTTGCTTGCGTTGTGAACCCTACTATGTGCTCTATCTCACGATATTATCAGGTAATTATTTTTATTGCTTGTAAGGTTTTGTCTGCTTTGTTCGCTTGCCTACCATGTAGCGCATATGGGCCTCAACTTGGACTGGTGGCAAGTCAGGATCGACGGTTCTATGATGATGTGATCTGAATAACTATGATCTTGTTAATATGCAAGCGACAAAAATAATAGATCAGCGTTTTTGTACGATGGCTCTTGACGTCAATTACGATAATCCTTTGTTATACCAAAATGTCAAGTATCTTCAGTTCCTCCTCTCTGCCACCAATCATATTGGCAGCATATAATCGGTAGGGTCGGCAAGCTGGTAGGTATGCAAGTACGTGCATAGAATATCACGGGAAAGGCCCTGCTATCTTCAAGGACCTTACATACATACATTAGTAGGTAGGTACACTAGGGTTAGAAATGTATTGCTTGCCTTACCCAAGGGACCCAAGAAAATTGAACTTCATCCCGCATTTGTTCGCCAAGAGTTCACCCATCCGCTATCGGGTAGCGTGGGGTAGAGTAAAGCCCCCCTCCCCGGGAGGTATGTGTGTGTACTTTTGTACTTGCTGGACTGGCCGACTGATGAATTCGGGCGCTCGGAGCCTCGGTATCTTGCCTGCTTGATTAGGTACATATACCTAAGATCCATTCTGCCGGCGCTTCTCAAAAGTTGCGGCGACATTTTAAAGGCTACCCTCCCGAGTCGCGGGAACGTGTCGGATGAACATATGCGGGTTCCCTGGTTAGGAAGGAGGATCTGTCAGCTGGCCTGGCGCATATGGCTTCTAGTTATCTTACATTTCCATAGATCAATTGGGGAATTCATATATGTAAGTCTCTGGTTTTTATTATCTCTCGAGTCGCCGTGTGGCTTAACCAAACCCAGGTAAGGATTGGCGCACATGTGCGGTATAACCTGTGAGAAGAGGTTCTAACCAGTGGCCCATTTTATAATTCCGAGTGAAGTCGGGGTCTGATATTTTTGGAGATTTGTTCAATGGAGATGCTTTGAAATCTATGAAATCTGCATATGCGCTTACATACGTCGATACCTGTACGGATCTTTCCGATTATGTCTATAGGTATCTCCAATGTATCTCCAATACATCTGTGATGTATGTATATAATTAGGTACGTTACCTACTGATTGGAGGGTATGGGGTGTCATTGATGACGTAATCAAACAGCTACGTCCTGCTTAGATACCTAGGTAGGTATTTTGTACCTATGTAGGTGCTGTTTAGTAGGTGTTTCAACCCCACATGTTTTCTGTTTTTACCCTTGTCAAGATCGATCTTGACATACAATGTCTTTTTCAACAACTTTTTCAACAATGCTATGTAGTGTCAATGTCAATAATAGGTACTGATTATTTTCGAATTCTGAGCGCATTCTTGACTTGTCGTCCAGCGCGCCTAATTAGACGTTGCATTTAATAAATTAATTGAGTTGTGTTGCGTAGGACAACGCGAAGAACCAAACCATTCAATCATACCAAGATGCGATAAATCTCCGACGCGTCGCGTGTCCCACCCATCAACTTTTAACATCAATCAGCATCCGTACGTAGATACCATTTTCGACCATATTATCTAATATTGAAATGCTCATCTAAGAGAAGGAAGAAGGAAGAAGGAAGAAGGAAGAAGGAAGAAAGGGAGAAGGCGGGAAAAATAAATAAATATCGGAATCAATGCAGCAGCAGCCATGGCACGATTATCGTTACCGACAACAGCTCGTCTTTCCCCCTCCTTACGAGTCGACCCCGCGAACAATACCGTGGTCAAAACTCTTAATCGACTTTCACGACCGTCCTTATTATCGCTTGTGCTAGATTGGTTAGATGAAAGAAATCAATATCTATGTCCGCCACTTCTACGCCGACAGGATGATCCCGAGGACGAAGATGAAGACGATTTCTACCCGCCGGCTGAATCTCTTGAGGAATTGAGAGGTCTTTACGAATCCATGCAAATTCGAAAAGGCGGCCGACGCGAAGTGGTAGATCGCATTCTTGAGGGTGATTGGAGATATGGTCTTAGCTTATACCAACTGGCGATGGCAGATCTACAGTATATATATGATCACCCAGGTAGTCTCAAGTGGTCCGCCTATCGCATTGAACAGCTCAAGACCCCGGCCCACGAGGATGATGCCGAAGGTCCAGAGAAGACGGATAAGAAATCACTTGCTGTACCCCGTTTCCACCCATCTACCTTTTTGCAGAATCTACAAGCCGAGGTACTTCCCGACGTCAAGGCACATTATAACTTTGACCGGCCAAAGGATATGCCACTTTTATTATTGCGCATATTCATTATTGATTCTCCCTATAACACCGACTTGGCAGTTTCAACTCGACATCGTGGTCGGCCGGGAGGCAATAGCAACAGTAAAAATACTACGACAAGCTTCGACGCCTCTCGTACCATCTATATTGCCTTTCCAGATGCCTCGCCGCATATCTATATATCAAAATCCGCTGGGGGTAGCGCTTCATCTGCAGGTGCGGCAGGCGAAGCCAAGAGCCTACGCGCGCTCATAGTGGAAGGTATCCCAAAGGCGCTGTCGCGCCCGCATGAGCGATATACCTTGAAGGGGACGAATCTTACAACGAAGAACCTCTCTACTATGCTGGCGGTAAAGGGCGCGGGCCGCACAAATGCCGCAGGTGGCGGATGGAGCATATATGCCGGCATAGGAAACTCGGATTTGAAAACGGATAGTCCTCTACAGACATTACTACCCACACCGCCGTTATCAGATGCAGATGTCGATGGGACGGATAGCGATAGTCGCAAGCGTAGGAGACCCGCGAGCGACCCGGCAGACTTGGAGGATGAAAAGCAAGTAAAACAAGCACGATTAGCAGCACAAGCGCGATTCGGAAATGCCGCAAAAGTAAACGATGGGAAAGGCATAGAGAGGCTAGACGTCCTAATCGAAGACCCTTTCCCAACAGATATTGTTGATTTCTCAGATGACGAGGAGTCCGAGATTCGAAGGGATAACGAAGCACGCAGAGCAGCACAGTCGTCAAAGGGACGTCGAAGTACACTCAACTTAAGTGTTTTACTCGACGATCAGGAGGCCGCTGAAGGCAGCGGCGGAGGGAGGCAAGGGGGGAGGGAAAATTGGGCACCGCAAGTCAGGGTCTCCTTCCATGGGTCGCATGTCTTCGCTGGTATACGACAATTAGTTGAGACAGGCATCATCGACGGCGAAAAGATGCCTGGATGGATGACGGGCGAAGAGGGTGTGACAATCGGAGCCGTACAAAACGGCAGGATAAAAGGCTTTAAGGGTTCAGGACTATGAGTCGATGCAGCTCGAGTGCTTACTGCTATTGTTTCAATAAGATGATGTGCATGCATGGGCTAGGTCAGGTAGCCTTGGGCGTTCAAATTCTGATTTCTGGAACTGGGTCATGTTCGATAGGATACCATATACCCAATGAAGCATTCCGGAGGCGCCTAAGACGATAATCAATCGCATTATTTATCCCATCTAGAAGGTATATAAACCTTTATCTTTTCTATGATCTATTCGTCTACTGGAAATACCTTGGTTGTATTCCGCCAGGCCGCCTCGCAAACTTCTTCTACCGAAACACCCTTGATGCCAGCCACGATCTTGCCAACTCGCTCGATCATGCACGGTTCATTGCGGCCCTTCACCATAGCGCCCTCTACCCATTTCTCTTTCTTTACGACCTTGTAGCGTTCTGCTACTTCCGGCTCCTTTTTCTTGGGCTGCTTCTTGGATTGTTGCTGTTGCTTGCCCTTGGGTTGTTGTTTCGCCGGTTCTGACGGGGTACTGATGCCGGTTGTTTCGGCGCTATTAGCCTCCGTGCTTGTAGCCGTGCTTGAATCTGCCGAAGGTACCTCCGCAGGCTTCGGCGCCTCGATCAGGTACTTCCAACCCTCATGGCTAGGACGTACTTCACACCACGGACCATCGGTTTCGAGCATAAGGCGGTCGAGGTGGATCTCCTGAACAACAGCGCAGTTTTCTGCAGTCTTGAAGCTGCAGCCGTTGGTACCGATATACAGCCCAAGATCCATAAGCTCGCGCATTTCTTCGGCTGTACCTGTGAAGCTGTGTACAACCGCCCCGCGTTCTAGCTTCTCGAGTCGCGGGCCGAATTTCTCTTTGAGAAGGCCGACGAAATCGGTATGCGCTGCTCGTGAGTGTAGAAATAGGGGAAGTTGTGGTTTTAGCGATAGGACCAAGTCTAGCTGTGCTGCGAAGGAGTGTAGTTGGATTTTCTTGGAGCAGTAGTGTAGTCGGTCATAGTCAAGCCCGAACTCGCCGAAGGCGACAAGGGGACTCGGACCGCTGCTGCTGCTCCGCGCTTGTTCAATGAATTCTCGGAGTTCTCCGATGATCGATGTTGTCCTCTCGACATCGGGCTCGTCATCTTCTGATATAGGTTTGGATGGGTCCGGGTCGCATGGCATAGTATGTCCATTTGTATCTATATGAGAATGTGTTGTACTAAATATGGCACTGGAGCAGGGGTGAATGCCGGCAGTTGTATATACGGTCCCGGCTTCCGTCCTGTCAGCCTCCTCCGGTTCGTAATTCATAAGACAATTTGCGAATAACTCACGGTATTCTTTAGCTATCTCAAGCGCATGTCTAGAACTTGTAAAGTCAGAGCCCGTAATTATGAGCTTATGACAACCGACTTCTCGGGCTCTTGATACGACGGCGCTTAGGTCATCGGGATGCCGTTGGGTACCGTGATATTGACCACGGAATATCGGGTCTGCAAGGTTGATACCAATCTAGTATTTAACGATGAGTAAATAGTCTAAGGAGAAATAGGACATATATATATATTAATAAGTTCACGACTAATGAAACAAAAACAGTTCTAAGGTGATAAAAGTTGCGTGTATTAGTGACGCTGGAGCTTGACTTACATCAATATACCTTGGTTTATAAGTTGATTCGTTTCCTAGACCGGGCACCGGCACAGGAGTCGGTTCGGCAGTAGACATTCTGGAAATTGATGAACAGATACCTCTAGTAGAGATTTTGAGGACCGATGGGCGTTTGTGGTTCGAGCGTATGAGCCGGAAGAGCAGTGAGCTCTGGAGGGGCATTAAGGATGAACTGCCTTGTCAACAAATATTCATTATTTTTTAAAATCTAGGCAGCCAATGCTTATAGCTTCTTACGCCTCTTTTATTATCTTCAGACTAATATCAGTTAAGTACCTTGTTGCAGGGGCTAGTTTGGTGAGTCACTTGAGAGGTAGAATGAAGCTTGACGTCTTATCTGATTTATTAGATTTTAGGTATAAGAAAGATACATCTCTAATGTATTTCGAGATTTCAATTAAACTATTTTGACTCACGTGCTTTCGTGGAGTAAAAGACAGGGGGTCAATTTCACATGTAACACAGACGCGGGTCGAAACTTTTCCATAGTAACACAAATTGAGATTGAAATTCTTGCTCATTAGTATATCAAAGCTGAAGCTCTACAGAAATCAAATTTTATTATGTGTATTGAAGTTCTCTTATTAATCCGAAGTCAAATGGATTTATACTTACAAGGTAGGTAGGTAGTTAGACATAAGATAGAAGGTACGTACCTTACCCATCAGGGGTGGGGTGAACCTAATTGCGGGGCAATAATTAACGAACAGGGGATGGTAACACAGAGAGTCCTGCAAGCACTTTACGGGGACAAAATGTCATCTACGATCTGATAAAGGTTTATGATGAGGAGGCTGTGGAAGGTCATATAATGAATAATAAATAATGTCATTAATTGTAAGTGATGAAGTTTAATTTTTACTCGAGTAATTCTATAAGAAGTATGCATATAGATGGGAATTGAGTGATATTGACGTATCCTAAATTCGATCTTACCCATAACTTTAAACCCCGCGTCAAGACGCGTTTAGTGGTTTTTTTCTTTCTTGCCAGTGATGAGCCGGCAGGGGCAAGCCCTTGCTGATTAATTCTTAAGCGATTGCAGCTGGCGAAACCTTACCAACCGCCTGCCAAAGAGGTTTTAATTGTTCCGACTGTGTTTTTTCTTTACGCGCTAACCCGTAAACGCGCCGTCAATTTGTCAATTTACTGGGACGCGTTTCTACATAAAAATCCACTATGCTCGAAGTCTTTTCCTTCCAAACATCTCCCACTTAACATCAACCACAACCAGATCATAACATCATACTACATACATCAGATCTGCATGCTCCTGCATACAGATACGTTGTGGCTCTGAATCCATCGTTGCCATCATTTAAATAATAACTTTATTCTCTTTCTTCGTTACCTAATTCTCCATTTTCCACCCCTCGCCGCCATTCCTTGGGTCTTCCAAAACCCAAACCTTCACCTTCATAATGTATGTCAAGAAACGTGATGGACGCCAGGAGCGTGTTCAGTTCGACAAGATCACAGCTCGTGTTTCGAGATTGTGTTACGGTCTAGACACGGACCATGTCGATCCTGTTGCCATTACCCAGAAGGTCATCTCTGGTGTTTATGGTGGTGTCACTACAGTTCAGCTGGACGATCTCGTAAGTTCCTTTATTCTCCATGAATGTCAATTATCTTCTAACAATATACCTTCAATAGGCAGCAGAGACGGCCGCGTACATGACTGTTACCCACCCGGATTATGCTATCCTTGCCGCACGTATTGCCGTGTCCAACCTTCACAAGCAAACGAAGAAGCAATGGTCTGCTGTCATCAGCGACCTTTACCACTATGTCAACCCCAAGAACATGAAGCCCTCTCCTATGATCTCTAAGGAGACATACGAGTGTGTTATGAGACACAAGGAGGACTTTGACTCCGCAATCGTCTATGACCGAGACTTCAACTACCAATATTTTGGCTTCAAGACTCTAGAGCGATCTTACCTACTGAAGCTTAACGAGAAGATTGTAGAGAGACCACAGCACATGATCATGCGTGTGGCTGTTGGTATTTGGGGTGATGATGTAGAGAAAGTTATTCAAACATACAACCTAATGTCTAGCAAATACTTCACCCACGCTTCCCCCACCCTTTTCAATGCTGGAACGCCCCAAGCACAGTTAGCATCTTGCTTCCTCGTCGATATGAAGGAAGACAGTATCGAGGGTATCTACGACACCCTCAAGACCTGCGCTATGATCTCTAAGACAGCTGGAGGTATTGGCCTTAACATCCACCGCATTCGCGCTACTGGTTCTTACATTGCCGGCACGAACGGTACCTCTAATGGTATCGTGCCCATGCTACGAGTTTTCAACAACACTGCCAGATACGTAGACCAGGGTGGCAACAAGAGGCCTGGAGCCTTTGCCATCTACCTGGAGCCTTGGCATCAGGATGTCTTCGAGTTTCTCGACCTCCGCAAGAACCACGGCAAGGAAGAAGTCCGTGCTCGTGATCTCTTCCTTGCTCTCTGGATTCCCGACCTCTTCATGAAGCGTGTTGAGAAGAACGGCGAGTGGACCCTAATGTGCCCTAGTGAGTGCCCTGGTCTCGCCGATGTCTACGGTGACGAATTCGAGGCCCTGTACGAGAAGTACGAAGCAGAAGGCCGTGGCCGACAGAAGGTTAAGGCCCAGAAGCTGTGGTATGCTATTTTGGAGGCTCAAACCGAGACCGGAAACCCCTTCATGCTTTACAAGGACCACTGCAACCGCAAGAGCAACCAGAAGAACCTTGGAACTATTCGTAGCTCCAACTTGTGTACCGAGATCGTCGAGTACTCGGCTCCCGATGAGGTCGCTGTTTGCAACTTGGCATCTCTTGCGCTCCCTTCGTTTGTTGATTACAACGCGGGTACTTATGACTTCCAGAAGCTTCATGAAGTCACCCAGGTCGTCACCCACAACCTAAACAGGACCATCGACGTCAACTACTATCCCGTCCCTGAAGCTCGCAACAGCAACATGCGCCACCGTCCTATCGGTCTTGGTGTTCAAGGTCTTGCAGACACCTTCCTGGCATTGCGTATGCCATTCGAGTCCCCTGAGGCCAGGCAGTTAAACAAGCAGATCTTCGAGACTATTTACCACGCTGCTCTGACTGCGTCCGTCGAGATTGCCAAGGTCGAGGGTACCTATTCCACCTACGAAGGTTCCCCTGTCTCGCAAGGTATTCTTCAATATGATATGTGGAATGTCACACCCAGTGACCTTTGGGACTGGGCTAGCCTCAAGGAGCAAATTAAGCAGCATGGTGTACGAAACAGCTTGTTGGTTGCTCCCATGCCTACTGCTAGTACCTCGCAGATTCTGGGTAACAATGAATGCTTCGAGCCTTACACCTCGAACATTTACTCCCGTCGTGTCCTCGCTGGCGAGTTCCAAGTTGTTAACCCTTGGTTACTAAAGGACCTTGTTGACATGGGTCTTTGGTCTGATAGCATGAAGAACCGCATCATTGCTGAGGGTGGTTCAATTCAAAACATCCCCAACATCCCTGCGGACCTCAAGGCTCTTTACAAGACCGTCTGGGAAATCTCTCAGCGAACTATTGTTCAGATGGCTGCCGACCGTGGTGCCTTCGTTGACCAGTCCCAATCATTGAACATCCACATGAGAGAGCCCACCATGGGCAAGATCACTAGCATGCACTTCACCGGCTGGAAGCTTGGTCTGAAGACTGGCATGTACTATCTCCGCACCCAGGCAGCTGCGGCTCCTATCCAATTCACAGTCGACCAAGAGGCTCTCAAGGTTGAAGACTCTAACGCCGCCAGGTCGGGCACGCTGAAGAAACGCGCTCCTCCCGGCAATTACGTGTCTTCCCCTTCCGCAGGTCTCTCCAGACCCGTGCATGCCAAGCGAGAGGATTCGAACAACAGTTTGGCAGCGCCAGTTAATGGGATGCCAACGCCCAGCACCACCCCTCCCCCCATCTCGGAGGTTAAGGTAGCTCGGCCTGTGGCTTCGCCTAACAAGACTGTGCCATTTAAGGCAGACGCTGAGGAGGGCGACAGCCCTAAGGCTTTAGCTACCGAACCATCAGAGAAGATCAAGGAGGAGGAACTTCCAGAGCCGGCCCTCGATGGCCAAAAGCCAAACCAAGATGAAGACAAGGAGGATAAGAGCAAGGAGCGCGAGTACGACATCTATGCCGATGCCGTCCTAGCTTGTAAGTTGAAATGATTAATTCCTACCTAAAAACGTCGTTCTAATAATTTCACAGGTAGTATTGAGAACCCCGAGGCCTGTGTCATGTGCAGTGGTTAAAGGGATTCATGAAGACACGGGAATGATGATGACATGTAGTTGACGACGGGATAATGGAAACCGGGTTGTTAATGACACAAGCCTGCTTGGTTTGGGCCGGAGGGAGAAATATAATATATGAGATGCATCGGTGCAACAGCATCACGGTTAGGGTTCATAGAGCGCCTTTTCAGCTCTACGCATGGGTTTGTATCAACTATTTTCCATAGTTTCCGAGGAGTCATATCCGGCGTTAGTTTTTGATGCCATTGCGCATCTGATTGTGGTCTGCGGCCGCCGCGCCTCTAGGGGTAGATCAATGAAGATATTATAATAGGCATAGTCTGCTACCAATGCTGCAGTCACCTATCTAGTGACTAGGTACACTTCCAATGCAGAGAGCATAGAGAGCATATGTACCAAGAGCAATGGAAATATTTTTGATATTTCAATCAGAACGTTGATTATGTCCTCAGACTTAAAGACAGCGTTGCTCGCGAGACTGATAACACCTAGACTAGATATCCTTCAAGACACGTTGATCAAGACATGTTGATCAAGACATTACGATGCTCGGAAGAACCTTATTTGATGTCTAGGTATCTTGAATATGGAAACATCTCGGGACATTTTCCCGCTTGTCAAAATCTAGGGCTGGGGAGAATCAAAACAGGAAGCAAGAGCAAAATTCACAGCGGTTCCGGGCCTAGTACGCTTGACACGCGTCCTACGATAACAGCAAGACAGAGCATAAAACGCCAGGTTGGGGTCGTACACAATTTCCCATGACGCGGGGAATATCGCAGCTTAATCGAATAGGGCCTTTTCTCTCTCTGTTTCCGAAAGGATTATACAGGCGCCTCTTCCTGTGACGCGCGGGCCCCAGCCACGCAGAATAAACCTGCTGAACAGATTTTCGCCTACGACCGCAACGGCAGGCAAGAAAGGCGGATTTCGGTGAAACATATACAACGGACGTGACCATATCGATATTTGTGTGTTGCTCCGCCAATACGACGGTGGTGGAGCCAATGGTATATGCTGGAAGATGTCGGGGCTTGCGCACTAGCGTTTCTGCCATCTACCTACGTAATAAGTGGCGGGCCAAGATAAATTTCCTTTTTTTTTTTTTTCCTTTTGGTTCCCGGGGACGAAGACAGGATTACTCGTCAGTGAATGTGGCCCAGCTTGCCCAGCTGGTCCCTTGCCGTAGTACGAACGCCAGGCTTCATTCGGCGGCGTGCTTGAGGCCGGAGCAACATTTTGTGTATTCTTTGCAAGTCACACCGAATCGTGGTGCAAATTTCCAATTGTTTCACTTGGCGAGGCTGTTTTCATCCCGGCGATAATTTCTACCTCTGATTTTTCAATCTCTTGAAGATGTCTGGCTGAAACGATTATGCCTAGGGAACAGCTGAGAAAGAAGCGTCAATCTTACGTATTTGGACATTACCGTCGAGTCTTCCTATTAGATGCTTTTAGACTAGGTAGGTATAGATCCGTCAGTACTAAGATGCTGAGTCGTGCCACGAGAACTCCGTGAGACTGATATCGACGCTAGCAACAGTGAGAACCCGTTTCCATGGGTTGAGCTACGATATAGCGCGAATCCACTCCAGCTTCTCAATGATGGTAGTAAGTTGTAACTAAATGGTTAGAACATGGATTATTGAGTTTTCAAACCACAACGTCGGGACATATTGGGTCGGTTAGTTGTCACTGGGGAAATGCGTCTGCTATGACTTGATGTGACATCAACAGGCCAACTCATCAGCATCGGTTGGGTCAGTTCGATGGAGCTGTCCACTAGACAAGACAGGGTTTCCAATCTTGCTTTTTCGTTGTTGTTTTGTCGTCTTCTCGCAAGATACAGAGATGAATGAATGTGTCTTTTACTCATCGAAACTATTGTTTGACCCAGCTACTCGGGTTTAGATATATATTTATGACTATGAGATCTTGGTAATCTAATCGAAGGCCATACTAGTATAGAGGCCCTCCGACAATACTCCAAGTTAAAGAGGTGGAGAATCGAACTGGGAGGAAGGATATTGGGATACAAAGCACCTGGCAGTTCAGCCATTGGAGCTCATGCGGGGCAAGAGCCTTAGCATGGGTTAGTTCACCTAGGCTCTTGAATTTCATTGGTCCAAAAGGGTATGACATCAATTGTAGACAAGAGCAATATACCAGGATAGTTGCGACCGTGCCTTGCATTTTCGATTTTGACTTCCCCCTGCCTTCCCACGTAGTTGATCAATTATGGGTCCACAAAGATCTTTGAATGATACCTCAATCAGATGTTTTTAGCAAGGACAGCAAGGACAGCAACATGTTTTCTTGTTTCTTCCATGGATATTATCCCTGATAAATAATGGCAGAGCTTATGTTCCGTTCACCTACCTAGGTACTTACTTAGATTAGTACCCTATCTTATAGGTACCTAGGTGCGGGCCTTCGCAGTTTTCTGCTAAACCTGCAATCAGATAGTTAGGTACCTAACTAGGTACCTACCTAGGTACATAGGTAGCGCAGCTACATGTCTGCTAGTACGGCTAACGGCACTCAGAGCTCTCAGAGCAAAGCCCTGATCTACCATAGCTTACATAATGATTTCAGTTCAACCAATCAGATGGCTAAACTACCATGTCCCATTGTCCGTATGCAGTAATCGCCTTAATCGTAATCCCTGTCGGTTTTTTCTTGGATTTTCAACTCCACATTGAATCTATCTACCTATCCTAGTATCGATTCTCTTTCTAGATTTTTCTTGGTCCTTTACCTACCTAGAGATAGCAAATTCAGCTAGGGATATCTGAGCATCATATTCACTTCAGAATCTATGAATCAATAGTTATTTGTGCTACCACAAAAATTTATTATTTACATTGACGCATTAGAAAACGAAGGTACCTTGTACAAGTACCAGCACCAAACAGCAAATAGGTAGGTACATACCTACATATGTACAATCATGTAGACCATTAAGTACCAAACCCTGGGCCGTTTTCTTTATCAACAACATTGTACCGCATATCTCCATTAACATTATCAGGCACATGTTCCTTTTTGGATGTTGAATTCACAGTTGTGATCATTTCCCCTGATTTAGCACTCCCGCATACAGTCTGCAGAAGCCCTGACTTTCCCTCTTTTAATCAGACCTAAACCAAATATGGGTAGAAGAGCCATTACAGCAACTTAGATATAGGACCTATGAGTTTTGATGAGCTCATCGCGTAGTTTACTTTCACTATCTAGACTGGAAAAGGCGATTGAGTAGTTCCCACTTGATGATGCAACTCGGTCTGAGCCGTCAAGTCCCGTGCCAAGTATACTGCCTAGCTATCTAAGTACATAATCTACCTAATTACTAGACAATGCGGGCCAAGCTGAACAAGTTAGCACCTGCTATTGCTGGTTCTATCCTCGTTCATGGTTCATGGCTAGCATCGACGATCAGTAGACTGGATTTTGGGGAACTACCTAAGGATATTAGTGGATCAGGTACACGTTACGCCAGGCTTTCGGTAGTATGAGGTAGCCGCAAATTACTAGTCTCAATACTTACAATTCATGTATCTTCGTTCGTAGATACGGGTACCTCTTTAATCGTAAGGCATCAGTCTAAAATACAATATTTGGTTTGGTAATCCCATTACGATAGATGTACCTAAAAAATCTGGTAAATGTGTGGCAGGTACAGTGCGTTCAATGTTTGTGTACAAATAGTGGATGTCATATGCACGTAGATCGGTTAGTCCACACGGTACACGGTACGCAGATGATATAAATTGGATTTAGGTACTTAAGGAACTCGAGATGATTTGATACATTAGTATTCAATAAGATCAATTTCCAGGTATGACTTAACTTCTCTGGCCGATTAATTATTTAATTGCCTTGGGAACCGACCCTCCTCTACATATTTATTTTCGTCCTTCTTCGTGGCTCCTTCACAATTTATCATCTCCCACGTGTAAGAAAGCATCACCAAGTAACCAAGCAACCAAACAAGCAACAAGTTTCCCAAAGCTTGAAACGGCTGCCAGTTGCCTTCCGCCTACTTTCCTCCTCTCCTCCTTTCGCCACCAAGATACAACATTCTAACCTAGTTAACTACCTACTTAATACGAGCCTCATTAACCACAGCTTCCAAGTTCCCTACGACCTAGATCTCGATTTATTTCTCCTAGTAAGTAATTATTCCTCTTCTCTGTTAATATTCAAATTGCACCCATTCGCGTCGCCGACTCCCCTCCATATTCAGCACGCATACCTAAGGTGCATACTCCATCACTATCATCATCCGCTTATAAACCACCACCTTTTATTATCTTGGTGCGTGTTGCCTTGCCCATATTTACAATCTTTTCCCTTCACTTTCCGATACGCTCAAAAAAATTTTTTTTTTTTTTTAACTCTGCACTTCCGTTTCGTGTCTTACATTGCACGAGTACACACGCAGCTACACAACTTAAGGAAATTACGTCCTTGACGGATATTCAGGTGCGCTTTCCTGTACGAGTATTTGGGTACCTAAACTACTGTATCGTACCTGCCTTCTCTCGCCGCTGCCTACCTTGTTGTTTCTGTTTACCGATAAACATAATCGGTCCCCTCTTCCCAATTTCAAATCTCAATTACCCATTTCCAAATTTCTCTTTTTCCTCAACATTTTCCACATCCACAGTCACAGAAGCACATACATCTTCCATCAAACATCACAACTGTGAACGCGTTTTCATCCACAAAGACATATTCACAATTTTGCACGCTTTTTGAGCATCCATTTCTAAGATTTTCTACGATTTCTTTTTGACAGCAGCAATTCTTACCATTCTTGGCGTACAGTCAGCCCGTCTCAACATATCGACTTCTCGTTATCAATCTGCCTACGGTATCATCCAAAATGAAGGTCTCCGCGATTCTCATCAGCGCCTCTGCAGCCCTTGTTGCGGCTCAGGGCTCGGGTTTCCCCCAGAACTTCCCTACTTGTGGTGTAAGTATCATCTTTTCTCTCCCTGGTCTTTTGTGCCGTAGCAAAAGAAGCATTCTAAATGAATTATACTGATTCAATATTCAAAGGTTACTTGTATCAACAACATGTTGAGCCAAGCTGCCTCACTCGGCTGCTCTGAAATCACCCCCTCGTGCCTCTGCACCAAACAGAACTTCATATACGGAGTTAGAGACTGCGCTACGGAGTCGTGCCCAGACCAATCCGTCGCCCAGCAGGTCATCCAGTACGGCAGTCAGTACTGTGCTAGTAAGTGATAATCTAATTGGAAAGGTACACACGCATCTTAGATATTAATTATTCGGCATAGGTGTCGGTGTTGACGTCTCTGGCATTCCCTCTGCCGTAAGTCATAAGTTATAATTTCTTACTCTAGTCCTGCTTAACTCATGAGGTATTAGACTGGCTCAAACCCTTCTGCTTCCACCACTGTGGTTGCGACTGCCTCCCCTACTGGCAACAGTGTAAGTATTCTACAACATATATGTTTGAAAAATAGCAACTAATAGAGGGCGGAAGGCCTCCCAGGGATCGGCCTCATCGACTTCAGGTTCTGAGAGTTCAGCTACTGGAGGATCAGCCACTGAAGGTTCCAGCAGTAAGAGTCACTCCTTCACTATCGTAACGGGCAGCTATGGTGACGTTTATATCTCTGAAATCACAGCAGTCGACTCAACTTCTGGTACTGGTGTTGTTGTTCCTATCACTACCGAGACCGTATCAACTACTATCAGCGGCAGCAGTGGCCCCGTCACCTCGGCTGTCGTTAGTACCGTCTTTTCCACTTCCGGAGCGTCTGCCTCGGGCAGTGCCACCTCAGGCACTGAGTCTGGATCCGCCACTGAATCCGCATCCGTCACTACTGGTGTGATCGAGTCGTCTGTTACTACCAACGGCTCGACCCTGGTAACCAGCATCACCACTACCGGACCAGCAAGCAGCCACACCTCCGAAGGATCCAGCGAAACCTCTTCCGGTGCTGGGAATGAGGAGTCGGGCTCATCGACCTCGAACCCTGCCGCCCAGCGTACCGCGGCACCGGCCGGTATCCTTGCCGCCGCTGGTTTGGCCGCTCTAATGCTATAGACGACTTGGTGAGCGAGGTATTTGATCAGGCTGAATTTCAATTCAGAAAACTAGGTATTTAGGTTTGAGAGGGTATGCCACGAGGTCACATAATGTTATTAGTCGGTTCGTGCGAGGATGATTCACGATAGCTGGGATTCCCCTTCACTTGATGATGCGATGACTTCGAGATTGCAGGCGGCTTTTTTTACGATGTATAAATGATTCATTGTCCTTGTTAGGACTACTAATACCTGTTTTAGAGATACCCACCCCATGAGCAGGTGGCATCAGGCATCAGGCATCGGGCAGTGGAGTTGGCTTCTCGCTTTCATCAACGGAACTAATAAAATAGTACTTCTTTCATCAACACATGTGTTTCCCTGCAACCAAATCCATGCTATGCATAGGTAGATTAGGAAGCAGTTTTAGGTTCTTTTCTGGCCCGGGTTATCACTGCCTGATACCTAGGTAGCTAATCACCGTACTCGTTTACATTTACAAGTTTAAGAAAACTAGAAGTAGTAAAAAAAAAAAAAGCTATTTTGCCTTCACACTACTAATGATCACCACTGATGGTTTGATTTGGCTACGACTAAAAGCAATTTTACTTCATCTTTTTTACATGCGAGTCGTCGGACATTGTAAACATTCGTAGCTTCATAAGAGAACTCCACCAGTAGGTGTAAATTTTATCCTCAATTGGGAGTCTTAAATTTCCTTTATGCACCCAACTTTTAGGATTCTATTTCTAGTAGTTAGAGAAGACGCATACTGTAGATTCCGTCTATGGAGCATGTTGTGTCTTGTTAATAGGTCCCTGGGAGTTTCGGGGTCTAGGCGTGGCATCTTGTACGTAAGATTAAGAAATTGACCTTCTCGGTGAGTAGCCAATTAGAAGAATGGGGATTTCCCCTGGGGTATGGGGGCTTGCTGTGGCAGTGTCAAAAGGGTGTTGTGAGATATGGCCACGTGACTACGACTCGGTATTTATAATTGAAGAAAGAAAAGAACCTAAGGTAGCTTCTTAATACAAGCCTTTCTCTGATTTGATAGGTGTTAAGCTTGCATTAAGAGGCTTTAATCTTTTCGCGATCTACCTTAGTTTCTAACCTCTTTTCTCAATCTCTCGAAGTTTTCGAGCCTCATTGTATGCTTTCATCCTAGTCAATCTCTTTCCTGTTCTGGTTATCAGAAATACGAGGCCTCTGGCTTCGCCTGTTTCATCCAATCGTTTAGCGCTTCCTAGTAGATGCTACCAACATGTTTCTAACATGTTTCCTGTTTCCAACATGCTACCAACGTGTAATAGCAGGCAGCGTGGCTGGGTAGCTGCAGAATAATAATACTTAATGAAAGCCTTAGCAACCAACTCATTAACATACACGTCGCCAGGTTGTCTATAAGTTTGGACGCTACCAAGTATATGACATGGCTTCGTCGAAGACAAGCTCTAGCATCAAGCAATATCTTCAAAGTCGAAAAGCTGCTGTAGGCTTAAAGTCGTACTTGAACCAGCTTTACGCATCAAACCCTTACTCGTCCAATAAGCCACATAGTTGTGTACATTGTCGGCCGATAGTCATCGATATTGGGGATGATGGCCGTACCACGAGGCTTTGCTATGAGATACGAAAGGCAGTAGCTGCTGCGGAGGATGGTTGTCAGTTGTTCCAACTGTTTATCGATCTTTCTGTCAAGGGCAAGCTAGATGACGATTTTTGTGTGCGAGGGAATATAATTATATCAGCAAAGTACGAAAAGGAACGACTGCCGAACTCACTCGCACAAGTCTTGTTTTCCGCCCATAGTCGAGAGGATAGCGATGATGATAGGGATGTGCTAGACACTCATGGGCTGACAGTATGGGTAAAGGATGGTATACATCAGTATTGCATAACCCTCATTAATAATACTGTTGCTAATGGACTGTGCTAGGCGGACCGGCGTTAACTGATATTTGTGCGCGGCCGTATAACCTTGAGTATGGGTCCGCAGAAGCAATTCGCTTTGCCCAAGATTGTGTTACGACCTGTCAAAGGGACCATAGAGAATGCAGAGGCGTATTCGGCCAAGGAGCGGATGGCCACGTGGGAGAGATGATAAATCCCAGTTCTCTCCCTTTTCGCCTTCTAGAACTATACGTAAATGATTCGATACTCTACTTTCGATTGATCGGTCAGCACACCTCCAACCCAATAGACCAAGCGTTTGTATCGAATCGGGGCTATGCCATATTATCGTATTGCTGGGGAGGAGACCAGCCGCTACAATTGACGGGGAGTTCTGTAGGCCTCCTCGAAGCTGGCATGCCAGTATCAAGTTTACCCAAGACTATCCGTGATACCGCCTGGTTCACCCACGCGATGGGCTTGGAGTATCTTTGGGTAGATGCGCTTTGCATTTTACAAGACGATACACAAAACAAGGGGCTAGAAATCTCACGCATGGCACTCTATTATTCTCAGAGCACAGTCACGATCTGCGCAGCCTCGCCAGCAAAGTATTCCGAGGGATTTCTTCATACACGAGTTGAAGACCCCACTGACTACAAAATTGGGCCTATTCAGGTTCAAGTTCTTACGTCGTCTGGTCTCCCCGGATCCGTCCAACTATTCAACGAGACTGATTATTTCAACACCCAGAGGCCCCCTGAGCCTATTACTCTCCGCGCGTGGACACTCCAAGAAGCCCTTCTTTCTCGCCGGATCCTTATATTCTCTACACGTCATCTTTATTTCACCTGCAACGTTGCAAATGCAAGCTGTGGAGGTCAAGAACCAACGTTGAAGGCTCGAATGATGCCTTCGTATCAGTCTCCAGTTCCTGGTGTTCATACCTTCGCAGGGTTTGAGAGGTATCCTATCGTAGGGGCGTGGAATATCGTCATCACAGAATATACTAGTCGTTACTTAGGATTCGCCGCTGATAAACTACCAGCCATTTCGGCTTTGGCCGCTAGCTTGGTCGATCTAGCCGGCAAACGTCAGCAGAAGCTTAGCTATCTTGCTGGGTTAATGTTCGATGAGACGGATCCAGAGCAATACTCATGGAGGATGCAGCTTCTATGGGCCACTGATCAGACTCAGGCTATGCGTAAAATCCCTGGAAGAGCGCCGTCATGGGCTTGGAGCACTTTGGATGGACCAATCATGGGCTGGAGATTGCCACGACCACAACATTGGACCATGTCCGACGGAATACGTCTCCTCCAATACCATGTCGATTTAGAAGATGAATCACTGCCATTCGGTGCGGTCAGCGGCGGGTTATTGAGGATCTGGGCCAGGACTCGCGAACTGGGTGTGATTCCTGGGATAGAATTCATGCTCCTTACCTCACGCGAGTATGTCAGGAGGAAGGTAGATTCCGAAGGAACAGTGTTAGCCCTGAGGCCCGACACGAAAGAAGCAGAGAAAATGGCAAACCAAGCCCTCCAGGGATCGCATCGTGTTTTGCTATTAGAACTGATACCTTTTTATATAGATAGTGTATCTCCTACAGGTCTTATGATCACTCAGGAAGATAACGTCAAAGACGAGGTGAGGTATGTTCGCATTGGGATTTTCGAATTTAAAGGGCCGGACCGCGGTGAGACTACGGCCGAGTTACACGCAAGGGAGACTTTCTTCGATGGGTCGCCATTCAGGGAGGTTAGTATAGTCTAGGATGGAGGACGGGCGCTTAGGTATAAGGTAAATTCGGAGGACATGCCTGTTAATAGGCTTGATTGTTTTCGTGTCGAGTTAGTAAACACAACTGTAACTACCTATCATCATCTCTATTCGTTAGACGTGCCACGTTACGGAGTGGACTTAGGGGCGGGGGGCTATAGGGGCTCTTAGGTGTATAAGCCTGTAATGCCGATGATAATAAGTGCCGCTTTTCGACGGTCTACTTTGATATTTACTTACTGTAACCAAAGTCGATATGACCATCATTCAACGAGCTAGAGACTCTTCGTGTATATGCTGGCAGAGTTTCTTACAACACTTAGTTATATTAATATCATTATACGTATTTTGAACACTCGCGCGCTGATGCAAAATAATTAATGGACTAGCTTAGGTTAACTCGTTTTTAGCCTGGCGACTCATCTATATACTAGGTTACATATGTAGTAAAGACAAACCTTGACTAAATTAGGACGCCGATAGTGTACGTACATAGGACTAGTTGATGAACTAATGCGCCCCAGATCATGGGATGGTGCGGGGTAGCTTCGTTGCGGAAAGCGCGTTTGCTTGGAAATGATACGTCTCCAAGTTGTTTCCCCAAGTTCCAAGGTTCTCTCTCACCTAAACAATATTATTCGTCTTCAAGGCACTGTACGTATTAACCTAACCGTAGGAACTTAGGACCAAGGGTCCAACCATGGCAAATACCAAGATTCGACTTGCTACGGCATCCCCGGGGACGCAAGCAACTACCAAGGACACCCTTGCCCAGCTTCAGGATATCGCCCGGCGTGCCGCGGCTAAGAAAGTCGATATCCTACTGCTGCCGGAAGCTTACCTCGGCGGCTATCCCCGGGGTTCGGACTTCGGGTGCAAGATAGGCTTTCGCACCGCAGAAGGTCGCGACGACTATCTGCGCTACTTCAAGAGTGCTGTTGACTTGGGAGACACCGTTGGTGATGGCGCTGGGGCCGGTGAAGCTTGGATCAAGCGACAGTTGAGCGGCGATGCTGTCGTGACTGGTGACACCCAGGGTTCCGCGAGCCGGGGTGACGGGACGAGAGAGGAAGTCGAGCGAATCGCGAGGGAGACGGGCGTCTTCATCGTGGTGGGGCTGGTGGAAAAGGCAGGGGGGAGCTTATATTGCTCCGTCATATATGTTTGCCCGAAGCTAGGGGTGATGGGGAAGAGGAGAAAGGTTCAGCCAGTAAGCACCGTGTTCCTTACATATCTGTACCCTTCTTGCGTCCGGCCAATGGGCTTTTGCAGCAGCTCGAAGCCACTTAGATCATAGTTATGAAACGTCGTGACTTAGGGCTATCGCGGTGTCTGGATCGAGGATTGTGGGTAACTGATGCCAAATAGACGGGTACGGAACGTCTTGTTTGGGCGCAAGGCTCACCCGCGACTCTTAAAGCAGTAAGCACCGTAATCCGTGGTGTCCGTATCAACTTGGCTGCCGCCATCTGCTGGGAGAACTACATGCCCCTTTTACGACAGAGTCTTTACGCGCAGAATGTGAACTTGTACCTCGCGCCTACGGCGGACGGCCGTGACGCTTGGTTGTCGCGTAAGTGGCCTGTCTACTTGTCTACTTTTCCGAGTTGGTAATCGCTGCGCCTGTCTGAAAGCTATTGTTCCGAGGGGACAAATATACGGCCTTATGTTACCAATATCTAACGCTAAAGCGTGCAGTGATGCGCACCGTGGCCCTCGAAGGCCGCTGCTTTGTCGTTAGTTCGAACATGTGTGTACGCGGAACTCTCGAAGCCGATTCTGCAACTCCACGTAATCAGAAGCATGGATCCGCAACTCGCAGCGAGCGCCGAAGAAGCGCAACGGGGCGGCGGAATTCATTCGTGACCGAAGACGGCTTCGAAATCGCGCTACCCGCCTCTCCAACCTCCCCAAGTGCATCCGGGAAACCGAGGTTAGCAAGTCAGGGCAGGCGGCGCTCCGTGTTCGACGAAGACGGCAATGAAATCGCCCTCCCGGAAGGTGGCCTTACATCGTCTGCCGTAGCCGAGGAAGAGGAAGAAATAAAGGGCAAAAGCGAATCCCCTGCATCAGTGAAAGCTCCCGCTGCACCAAGCAGTAGTTTCATCTCTCGAGGCGGGTCCAGCATTGTTTCCCCCTTTGGAGATGTCGTAGCCGGTCCACAATGGGAGGATGAAGAGGGTATCATTTACGCGGATGTTGATTTTGAGGATTGCGTTCGTGGCAGGCTGGATTTGGATGCTGCTGGAAGTTACTCGAGGTATGGAGTTTTTGCCTTTCTTATTGTTTATATACCATTCGAAAAGAATAGGACATATAAGCCCCCTTTTGTATCGCATCATGAAAGTATCCGCTAACGCAAGACTTTAGGAACGACTCATTCAAGTTCTCCGTGGCAGATCTGGATCTCGATCCTTTACCATACTACTAGTTACCCCTTTCCGAGCTAGGTGAATCTCTTCGGATTAGGCGGCAGTGACTGGTGCTCTGAGGTGTATATATAAGTGTTAGATTATTGGGTAATTTGTACACAAGGTATTTATAACCACCCTGTTTTGAACCATTCGTGAACCTCTTGAACTTTTGATATAATGAAATAACCTTATGGTTTGAATAATATACAGTAATTGTAGAGAAAACCAATCGCAATCTTGTTCTAAACTCAGCTTGTAGTACAGTAAACGGGTATCTAATTTCGCCATCAATTCCAGCCGGCACCTGCCTGCATGTCTTCCATAGTAGCCTAGAAGCCATCCCAAACGCGTATAGGAAAATGGAACAAAAAAACAAAAAAACAGAAACTCCCTCCATCCTCGCCCACCGCAAAATCGTGTCGTAGTGGTATCGCATGCGCAAAATAAACATCATCATACCCGTCTACCCTAATCTGCCAGAAACCCGCTGAAGACTTGGGACGGATTCCAAAATCACTACGCTACGGGGGGGCGGGATATTTTCATCTCCGACCCCTTCCTGGTACCTGCCCTTCTTAGCTCATCCTTTCTTCTACTCCTTGCCCTTCACCGCGAGGCTTTCGTCCTTCTCTTCAGCCACGGCACCTTTTTCCGCCACTTCGCGTGGGGATGAAAGAGGGCTGTTTACACCACCGACGCCCCCGCTAATACTATCAGCACGAGCATGGCTGAGTAGGCCGCTACGAACACTAGCGCCGTCGCCTGCGAGGCTCTGCTTTGCGTAGAAACTGTTGCGCTCGCCAGGGATGGTGGGCGTTATTCCAGTCGTAGAGTATATGCTCGTTCGTTCGTTGGCCCCGGCAATTCGAGAGGTCGACTGATGCAGGCCGGGGGTAGACATATCACGGCCACCACTACCATCAATATTGGCGCTGAGAACGCTCAATGGGAGGGATTCGCGGCTTCCTCCCCAAAGTGAAGACGGTGCGAGTGCACGTACGGAGGCATCGGTATCCATAGACCTTCGGCGACGCCTCTTGCTCGAGGAAGCTAACGTGAGGATTGACGCATTATCGGTAAGAAGGTTGTTTGCAGTGGCAGTATTATAGGTAGTCGGATGACCGGGAGTCGAATGAGGTGCGAGATATGGGGGAATCGCCGAGGCAGGAGAATTGGTAGGGAACGGCTGAGTAAACTGAATGGTCTGGTAGTTTCCTTGATTGTTCTGGTTAGACGAATGACCTCCGTGAGTCGGGCCATTGACTGCGGCATTTGGACCCATAGATTGGATAGTAGTAAGAGTCGTCGTTAGGGATCGTACGGACGGCGCGGGAGAAGAGAACGTGCTGTCTCCTCCCTTACGAGAATCTAGCCCCCCGCCAGCAGTACGGCTTGTGCCTGCTACGGAGGACGCCATATGCGAAGGAGCATGGAGGGAATGGGTGGCTTCGTAATCTGTGGACACGGTATGTGCTACGGATGGAGCGCCGGCGGTCGGAGGCGCGGCTTCTTCGGTGGATGTTCGCGTGGAAGAACGGCTTTCCGGAGATAACGATGGATCTGAAATTCTAGCACTACGAGAAGTCGAAAAAGACGGGGCACTCTGGTGGGCGGGCATAGCAATGTTAATTCGTCCAGACTGTGGGTATGGATTATTATTCTTCGAGGGACGTTTCTTGGAACTTTTAGGAATGGCATCGCGCTTTGAATGGTTATGTCGGCCGCCCTCAGCAGAGGAAGCGGCGTTCTTGAAGTTGGCTAGCTTCTTGACCCATGTCGTGAAGGGTCGTCTGCGACCTGGGCGTTCTTGACGATCTGTCGTGATGAATAGCATGTTAGAGATGCACTTTTGGGCCATGACTCGAGAACCTCGTAAATGTATGGAAGGAAGTAAAGATGTGGGAAAAGAAGAGAGAAATAATAGAAAGAATGGAGGCAGGAAAGGTTTAGAAGAGGGGAAATACTTACCAGTAGGGAGAGGAGGTGTCTCAGTCATGGCCATCTGGAGGGGGTTAGACAAAGTTGCAAAGTGGCGATTAAACTGTAAATAGTCTCAGGTCAAGGTTTTTGATTTGGTCTAAGTTTCCCCGGAATCAAAACGTCAAATTACGGACGACGCGGGGAATTTCCGATTAGAGATATATGGAATAGTCTCTGACGTGTTGGCGTAATATCCTTCCGATTGATGAAGGTTGACCCGCTCAAAGGTCTTTGGGGTCTCGACGGTCTTTAGGGTCTTTAGGGAAGTTGGGCAGATATGCGACAATGATCTGGATCCTGTGCTGTTCTGCTTATTATGCTTGTTGTCTGGACTTTTGGACCTTTTGACTTTTGGACCTTTTGACTTTTCGACTTTTCGACTCTTCGACTCTTCGACCTTGAGGTGGAGAGGCGGCTTTTCACCCAAGAATTATCGAAGAAGCCAGTCCTTGATCTTTCGGAACCAGGCTAACGTATTGGGCTCCGATATGATGGCAATAAAGGGGGAATGCAGCCCAATGTGACAAATTTATCGAAATTGTCCACCTTAATAGGACGATATCAAATATCAGGGTTATGTAGGGATGGAATGACAGAGATGGTTCTCTTTTTTAAGGCACCATCGTCGGTAACGGGAGTGATGAAGTGCGACGGGGCTAAGGATCCAAAGCAAAGGTCAAAAGAAAGCCGGAGCAAGCCAAAGTTGGATAGGCTGGGAAGGACTGGGCCAGCTGGGATAGGTCGGATGGATAATTGTGGATTGTGTGGAATCAAATGTGGATTGCCTGTGTACCTAAGTATAAGTGGAAATCTGTTCCACTTTTCGAGGCTGATACCTCATCCCGGGCATTGTACATCGGTACATTGGCACCTAGTACGCGCTAAAGAATGCTAAAAAATGTTACCTAATTCAGGTCATATCACATCATTAGCCACAGCGACTTCTCCTTCATTAGATTCCTACTTTAGTAGTTACTTTCTTTATTTTATTTCGCCTACGTCGTGGAATCTTCAAACCGACTTTAGCATTTGCACATTTGCTCTAGCCGTTCCCATGGCTAGACCTAGATTGCTACTCTTATGGAACATTGCTGAACGACTACGAAGATGAGAGATGTGCAGAATATTGGCCCTCAGCAATGTCTATCCAGCAGTTGCCGG
Organism: Daldinia sp. FL1419; assembly: GCA_025201765.1. NCBI lineage: Eukaryota > Fungi > Ascomycota > Sordariomycetes > Xylariales > Hypoxylaceae > Daldinia > Daldinia sp. FL1419. The sequence goes on from MU623422.1 coordinate 28,753, forward strand.
AGCATGTCATTGCTCAGATTAAATCCTCTACCACCATAACATCACTCAATAGCGTCGTATGTGGCTTGGTTCAGAATTCTCTCGACGCCGAAGCTACCAAAATTACGGTTTCCATTGACTATGTTCGAGGAAACTGTACCATCGAGGATAATGGTTTGGGGATCCCTCCGGAAGAGTTCAAGCCTACTGGTGGTCTAGGCAAACTCCATTACACGTCTAAATTCCCCCCTCGTAACGATGTCCATGGTCGATACGGTGCTTTTTTGTTCTCTGTAGCCGCGCTATCGTTATTGTCTATTACTTCTCATCACCATGGTTACCACTCTCATAATTCAATTAAAATCCACAACGCCGAAGTCTTGGCACGGTATACCCCTTCGCTGCCAGAGCAAAGGTTGTTAAGCTTCCCTCATGGGACTCGGACAACTGTTAGAGATCTCTTCGGATCCATGCCAGTGAGAGTCAAACAAAGGGCAATCGACGCTGAAAGGGGTACCCACGCCAAGGATTGGGATTCACTTAAGCGGACCCTCGTGGCGCTGCTACTCGCTTGGCCAGGCCAAGTCTCCGTATCGCTTCGGGATTCTACTAATCAACATAGTCTCGCAATTCGCACCCCCGAGAATTCCCAAAACTCTCAAGATGAGAAGTACGATGTTCTGAATCTCACCACTCGTGTCTCGAGGACATTATTCCAAGCCCAGCTATTCGATGATCGCTCTCGGAAGCTATGGGTGCCTCTCAAGGCATCGGCAGGTGAAATCTCGGTGGTAGGTGCTATATCGCTCGTTCCCATAGCATCTCGGCAAGTACAGTTTATCAGCATAAATGTGCAACCCGTATCCAACGATCATGGGTCGAACGTCCTCTACGAAGCAATTAATAAACTATTCTCGCACTCGGGTTTTGGTGTTGAAGAAGAGGGTGATAATCTCAGCGAGAATGAGCAAATTAGAAGAATTAACGACCGCCGATCCAAACTGGACGGATATACCAACCAGGAACTCAAGGGTAGAAAAGGAGTCGATCGATGGCCCATGTTCTATATCAAGATTGCTCTCGGCCAGGTCTCTCAGCTCGCTCACTACAATGCCGAAGAGATCCTAGATGAGCGTCATGGAAGTCTAAAAGTGATCATTGACGTTTTGTCTGCGGTTGTGTATGAGTTTCTCAAGGCGCATAATTTTCGCCCAAGGTATTCTAGACCCCGTGGGATCACGCCATCTAGGCGCCTTGACTCTCGTGACATGCATGGCCAGTCTTTATCTAGAAGCTCCACTCCAAAGGCTTCATCTCAATTAGCCCATGCTAAATCATCTCAAACCCAGCTGGTATCTACAGGTGATCTAGCTAGTACTCGTCTTAATATCGCATCTAACCCCTTGGGCTTAAGGTCCTCGTCTCCGTTTGATTCCTGGACTCGTATTAAATCAGGGCAACCTCAGTACGCGCACTTACACGACAAGCCCCCAGATCAACGCGTTACTGAACGCGTTACTGAAAGCGATAGTGGTATCGCTCAACCCACCCCAGAGCCACCATGTACGAAAGACGTAGGCGATATCCCGGATACGCCGTTAGTCGCTTCAGACGGCACTCTTGTCCGCATTCCGTTTCCCGATGTAGAAGTGGGTATCTCCAGTACTAGCCGGAAGACGGAATCTGAAGAGAATAGTGCCAGTAAACAACAATTTCAGTTGCGAGAAGACAAGGAAGTCTTATGGACTAACCCGGCCACTAAGGATACCTTGGTCGTTAATGCTCGTACCGGTCTGGTGATGAGGCCGCTAAGACTTGGAGCTGGAAGATCCGAAGCGCTTAATGAAACCCATAACCTACCTTTAAGGAAGAGACTTCGTACAAATACCAAGCCAGCCGCCAGTGATATAAGAAGTGAGTGGCTATGTGATCTCCTATCGTCTTGGGATAACCCGGTTTTCGATTTACACGAGCCACCAATCCCAGTCGCCTTTGACGAAGAAAAAGCACTTACTTTGGCAACAAAGGCGCCTGGGGATTGCTATCACGGGTGCAACTTCGGATCAGCAGAATCCTTACAAGCGACGTCTCATAGTATGGAAGGCCGACTGTATAAAGATAGCCTACGAAATGCCATTGTCATATCGCAGGTCGATCGAAAGTTTATACTTGTTAAAGTACCCCTACCTTCATCCCCACAACCGTCTAATTTGGGTCTAGGCGGGACAAGAGAGATGTTGCTTGTTATGATTGACCAGCATGCCGCAGATGAGCGTTGTCGGGTCGAATCCCTTATGAAAGATTATTTTATGAGTGTAGAAGATCTTCAGGGAGTAACAATGGGACAGCCTCGGCGGTTAGTTCACGCACAATCTGAGCTTCTAGAGAAACCTATCGTATTTGATGTTTCCGTTCGGGATGGTAATCAATTCGAACAGTCTGCCGAGTATTTCAAACATTGGGGAGTTGTATTTCGAGTTGCTTCAATACCGAGATCAAAGGGCGACGGAAAGGGGAAATCCCAGCTACAGGTGTTTGGACTGCCACCGAGTATAGCTGAAAGATGTTGCTCGGAGCCCCGGCTCCTCATCGAATTGCTAAGGAAGGAGACATGGAATCTCAACGAGCACGGACACAGTGCTTCCCAGCAAACAAGGATAGAGACATCTCAAGAAACTGATGATGGTTCTACTGGCCTACACTGGTTAGCTCGCTTTCACGGCTGTCCCAACGGTATCATAGAAATGATCAACTCAAGAGCATGTCGGAGTTCTATCATGTTCAACGACGCCCTTTCCCATGAAGAGTGTGTCGACCTGGTAACGAGGCTAGCGGATTGCGCTCTGCCTTTCCAGTGTGCTCATGGCCGGCCATCAATGGTGCCGCTGGTAGATTTAGGCAGATTCTCCATGAGTGCCGTAGATATAGAGAACAAGCCCGCGGGTGGATTCGGGGCACAGTTTAAGAAGTGGAAATCAAGCATGGGCGGTCGGTAGTTATCTGTACAATTGTACTACTTATTTCCGTATATACCCTATTGATATGGATACCCAAAGCAACCGGATATATTTTAACAGACTTATTTACGTTGGATGCTGTGATTATAATATTTCGACGGAGATTCAAGTCCGGTATGGGATGTATACGGATCCGTACCTAAGTACCATGGGCGCTTGTCCCGCGTATAATTTATTAAAAAAGCGTTCTAAGCACCGCCACGCCCTGAATCCCCATCCAGGCTAAGTCCTGGGCACCAATCCCTGTAAGTACCTGTGTACCTAATATTGTACAAAAGTAGCTTAAATGGGGCAACGAACGCTAGGTAGTTACGGATATCGATAAAGCAGCTCCCGTCTTAACGGTTAGAGCTTCTCAGTGACGTTCCCAACTATTAAGCAAACCAAATATATCACCCATCAACTTCCGAGCAAGGATGAACAAACCAAGACTAATGCCACCTAGGTAGTTGATTTTCGCAAGTATTTGAGCGTCTACCATGGCTTTGCTTCTGGTGAGTTACTAGTCCATAGGCTTTTGAATTCGGTTTCGGGCTCTACTTAACTAATCGACCTGCAGTGGAAAGCATTCGACTTCTTCGAAGTGAGCCAGGTCAAGCTCGGCGACGACGAAACACGTTCGTTCTTCGAAAATAACGAGATATCAAGTGTATGCTCCGGATCCGACAGCCTATTTTTCGGGAGCGATAACGGCTATGTGCGCATTATCGGACCCAGTTGGAAAATCGTCCGGAGTTTCCAGGCACACGAAACCGGTCGCATTACCCATATGCGCCAAGTCGAGGGGACGAGCCTACTGGTTACAGTCTCTGTACGATACATATCATATCCTACAGTATTTAATGGAACTAATAGGAAGTAGGAGGATCTCAGTAACGAACCTGTGTTGAAAGTTTGGGCGCTCGATAAGCCCGTGAAGAAGACAGGCCTGCCCACATGTTTAAGCACGTTGAATATAAACAACGGGCGAAAGCAATTCCCCGTAAGTATAGTTGGGGACAAGTACTGAGGAATTAGCTAGCTAAATTATGTAGATCTCCTCGTTCACCGCCCTCGACGACCTCTCACAGCTCGCCGTAGGATTCGCGAACGGCGCGGTAACCGTAATACGAGGCGACCTAATACACGATAGAGGCACGAAGCAAAGAATCGTTTACGAGTCGGAAGAACCCATCACTGGAGTCGAGTTCGTAGCCGATCCAAAACTTACAACACTGTTTGTCGCAACGACTTCTAAACTCCTGAAGCTGGTTATATCTGGTAAAGGGCAAGGGCAGCCGCCGAAAACGATTGAAGATGCTGGGTGCGCTGCGGGTTGCATGACCGTAAATAGCAAAACCGGAGATATCATCGTGGTTCGTGAGGATGCAGTGTATTATTACACGTCGGAAGGAAGAGGGCTCTGCTTTGCCAATGATGGAACCACAAGCCTAGTCTCGACTTTCCAGGATTATGTTGTCCTTGTCTCTCCGCCTCCAGTTTCTGGCAGTGGAGGCTCTGATAATATTGGACGGCGTTTTGGAGGATCGAATGCAGAGTCTCTGTTCAACGCCGCTAGGCTCACAATGGTAGACCCGGCGCTTCAAATAGTTGCACACTCCGAGTCTCTTATTTCGGAAGTCAAGGCTATCTTCCAAATATGGGGCGACTTATTCATTTTGACCCAGGATGGAAAGGTGAGCCATGCCGGCGTTTATCTGTCTGATTACATGCTTAACAGAAACAGGTTAATCGCTACCACGAGAAGTCATTACAGCAGAGGCTTGAGTTATTATACCAGCGAAACCTCTTTCCCCTTGCGATCAACCTTGCGCAGAAGTCCGGCATGGAGCCGCAGCAGCAAAATTTCATATACCGGAAATACGGTGACCATCTATACCAAAAAGGAGACTATGATAGTGCCATGTCTCAATATATCAAGGCGATCGATAGTACCGAGCCTTCGCAGGTCATCCGAAAGGTAAGCGTCTAATTTAAAACTAAAGAATTTCTCTAATAGTTGCAGTTTCTCGACACTCAAAGGATACATAACCTGATTGAATATCTTGAAGAACTTCACGAGCACCACAAAGCTACCGCCGACCATACGACTCTACTGCTTAACTGTTACGCCAAACTAAAGGATGTCGAGAAGTTAGAAAAGTTTATCAAATCCGAGGGGGATCTTAAATTTGACCTGGATACGGCCATAAATATGTGTCGACAAGGTGGCTACTTCGATCAGGCTGCTTATCTTGCTACCAAGCATGGTGAGAACGAGCTTGTAGTGGATATCCTTATCGAGGATTCCAAGAAGTACGCCGAGGCGCTTGATTTTATATGGCATTTGGACGCTGAAGTGGTATGTAAATCGGGCTTAGATGCTACTCAAATACTAATATTGATCAGGCATATCCGTCCCTGATGAAATACGCCAGGGTACTCCTAGAGAACTGCCCGAGCGATACCACTGATCTCTTCATCGATTATTATACGGGCAAATATAGGCCTAAAGTCCACCCAGTGCCAGAAGAAACACAAACGATTTCAAGCGGTGGATTAGCAGCTGGTGCTGCAATAGCCGTACAGAACCTAACCAGCTTATTGCCACTTCCCTATATGAATACATCTTCAGTCCCTACGCCGACTGGGCAAGGGTCGCAGGCAACCGTTAGCGATGCGGGCGCCGCAATAGATAATGAAGCGAGCGCTGAGCAGAAATATACCCCGCCCGCTCCCCGAACTGCATTTTCATCTTTTATCGACCATTCCGACGAATTTATCATTTTCCTCGAAGCGTGCCTGAAGGATGATTCCCTCAAGGAATCAGACAAGGTAGATATCTACACAACTCTATTTGAGATGTACCTCCATAAAGCAAGTGAGCGAAAAGGAATGCAACGGGAAGAATGGGAGTCCAAGGCGAAAAAGCTTATTGAAGGACGTGAAGTTCCCATCGAGAACTCAAACGTTCTGTTACTATCCCACCTCTCAGATTTCAAAGACGGCACAACTTTAGTCAAAGAGCAGTCTGGCCTGCTGTTCGATATCTTCCGCTCCTACACCTCCGCGAAGGATACGCGCGGTGCCATTAAAGCCCTCCGCAAGTATGGACCCGAAGAACCTCAGCTTTACCCCGCTGCCCTAGCCTATTTCACATCAGACGCTCGAATCTTAGAGGAGGCTGGGCCGGAGGAACTCTCCAACGTGCTTAATAAGATTGACAAGGATGGCCTCATGGCGCCGCTTCAAGTCATCCAGACGCTGGGCACGAACGCTGTCGCGACCATGGGCATGATCAAGCCGTACCTACGGGAAACGATCTCGCGCGAACGCCGAGAGATCGCGTCTAACAGGCGGCAGATGAACTCGTTCCGCAAAGAGACGGAAGCTAAGCGTGCCGAAATGGCGGAACTAGGTACAAAGCCAGCCGTATTCCAGGCGCAGCGGTGTCCCGGGTGCGGCGGGCCTCTTGAACTGCCCGCCGTGCACTTCTTGTGTAAGCATAGTTTCCACCAGCGCTGTCTCAAGCAGCAGGGCGAGGATGCGGGAGACTTCGAGTGTCCCGTTTGCGCGGCGAACAATGCCGCTGTACGCGCTATGAAGAGAAGCCAGGTAGAGCGCGCGGAGAGACATGATTTGTTCCGCGACGCGCTGGTGAAGGGAGACGATAGGTTTAAGACTGTCGCGCAGTGGTTTGGGCAGGGAGTTATGGATGCCGGGACGGCGGATTAGAGTAAGAGCGACGTTCACGTAAGTTGAAGTTTGTGTATGATGAAGAATATCCTATTGGGGTATCGCGTCTATGTGTATGGGGCGCTTTATATATATATATATACACATGTTTATATGCATCAATAATATACAGAAGTAGCAATTTTAGCCAAGTTATCTTGCCATGTTTGCTTTGGACCTAGTCTTCATTTATGATACCGAATAAGTTGTTAAACCATCTCCCAACCGGTTCGCTGGAGACCTTAGGTCGCCAGTCGGTGATTTGGTGGAGATAGGCTGATTCTAGGGACGTTGGTAGGCTTTCACTGGAAACTTCCGTGATTTGCCCGTGACGGACTGTCATGGCTGCTTGGAAGTTTGGAAGTAAGTTGTCGGTCAAAGACGGCCTGGGACGAGGGTCGTCTTCGGTTGGGTGTGTTGAGAAGGTGAATTGGGGTGTTTGTGTGTATATCCACTCCAGAGACTATTATGAAGTTAGCGAGGGAGTCTTTGAGGTATTCGTATTTCATATTTAGAATCGGGGGTTCGGGATGTGAGACGGTTCATAATTTCGAGTAAATCCCTTATCTCTTTATTGTCTAGTGGTAAAAAGAAAGCTAGGGGTGAAATAAAGACATACCTTGAGTTCGTCGTACCCCTTTGCGATAGCCGGGACACTATCTAAAGCTCCCTCGGCATCCGGCTGCCAAATGATCTCGGGGTCAACGTTGCCGTACATGGCACCGAACTCGGCAACTACGGCTTCCTCAAAGGCGTTGGTGTCCGGAACGCCTACGTTACGGATTGGGCTGCGTACACTTTCGACACCGCGCGCTTTTATGTAGGGAGCAGCAGGGGAGCGTAAAAGCGGTCCTACGAGTGGTAGGTTAGGCGACTGCAAGAGACACGTACCGTGATGCAGGGAGCGCAAACGTGTTAACTTATAGGCCGAGCCCGAAATTTTAAAGGTTTGCTTCTGTGTCGTGTCGGGGACATCTAAAACTATATCATGTCTCTCATTGACACGGGACCCGAGCACGCCAAGAGAACGGAGCGCTCGCACAACCATCTCGGCGTGCTTATTCCGGTCGAAGGAGGCCGGCGGACACATGACGCTATAGTTCACGTTGCCCTCGTCGTGGAAGACCGTGCCGCCGCCAGACCGCCGGCGCACAAGAAGTACTGGGCCTTCATTGCTGCCGTTCTCGACGACGTGGCTCTTCCCCGGGCCCAGCAATCCCAAGTTAACCTCGACCCATGGGTTTTGGTTGCGGCCGATAACAACGCAGGGACGGTTCGTGTACAAGAATAAGACGACAGACTCCGGAGGGGACTTTTGTAATAAAAAGTGCTCGATAGAGAGGTTCAGGTAAGGATCTTTAGTCCGTGATATGTACACCTGGACTCGGTTTGAGGGGTGCGAAACGGCTTCCGCGTTGAAGAGGCGCCGGCTGGTTGAGGGCATAAACGGTCTTATACGCGGCCGGCTGAAAGTGTTGAGAAGACAACGCGGAAAAGCCATATGAAAAAGTCGGTGTTGATAAAAAGTAGGTACTCGTCGCCTCACCTCATTTCGTCTTATTCTATCTCATGTTATATACCATTTTGTGTATCCTCAGGCAATTTATATGAGTTATAAATTGTTGGTTGAATATTGCAAAAGTGAGTGAGTGAAGCTTATTAAGTGATAAGATGAGATTGGATATTAGGTGCAGCCGTTACATGAGAGGTACATAGTACATGACAAAGCTGCAAAGTTACATACACACACCCCTGTCTCATTCCGGGTCCCTGCAGCTGCTCGTACCTAGGTACCTACCTTCCTAGGCATTAGATACCCAGTATCTTTAAAAGGCCAGGTAAATCCTCATAAAAGGCCAACCCATCCACTTTTCCACGTGAGATGGTGGCCCGACACACACACACCTAATTTATATGGGGTTTAATTTATCCCCCAATTAAAAACAGAAAAAATAGAAAATTACCTGGTCGCATTTTAATTTATAAAATATTAAATATTTTAATGCTGCAAAAACATCATAGGTGTTTAAAATTCAGGTTGGAAAATGTTGGTAGGTACATACGTAAGATAAAAGCAAGATAACAAAAAAATAAATAATAATAGGGATAAGACTGGTATATTGTAGTTATTTAAAGAAGAAAGTTATTTAGGAGAGATAGGTGGGAAACCTATCTTTATATAATAATAAATATATAAATACTTTTTAAAGGTTATATATTAAATTAAAAATATAAATTATTTAATTACCATTCACTTTATTTTCTTTTTATAATTATATTATAAACCTAATACCTAACTCTTACTTTACTTATCTTTTTAATTACAAGTTAATTTAATTATTCTCCACCAACATCCACATAACCTCATTTAGGGATACCTTCATTATAATATTTATAGGATTATATGTATTGTAAATTTATTAAATATTATTAATTTCCTAATTTTTATATAATTATTATAAAATTATCAAATTAATTATTAATTTTTTTTTATTAGTATTACCTATTTGAATAAAGTATTGATATAAAGAGAATAAATTAATATATAGGATTAATGGAACTTTGGGTAGTAAGAGGCATTCTAAAATAATATTAATTATATAGTGGATAACATATTTAATATTAAAGTTTTAGATTATTTTATAAATTTTATTAATAAATATGTTCCAAATAATGCATTTATATTTGGTAGATAATTAATAAATAATATTATTAATAATTTAAATTTTATTATTTTGATTAATTAATTTTTTATTATTTAATATAATAATATAATCAATTTATAAATTTAAATCTTTATTATTTATAAATAAGTTATTAATAAAAATATATAAATATAAATTTTAAAAATCTAAATTAATATAATTAAATCTTTATAATTAATTATTTATTTACTATTTAATTTGGGTATTAAAGGTTTTTATTTTTTTAAAACCTGATTTTAAATATTAAACCATTATTAAATAATCAAAAGTTACCTTAAATTAATAAATAAAGGAAATATATATTCCTTATACCCACTACTTAATAAACTTCTTAATCATATTTAATGATTTTATATCTAACTATTCAAATTTCTCAACTTATCCCTTTTATATAATAATTACATTATAATTTTCTTTATAAATAATAAAATACAAATTATTAAAATCTTCAATTCTAACATTTAATATTTTCTAAAGGCGTGCCTTAATCCCAACTTTAACAAATACCTTATCTTCTACTATCAGAAATTCTATAATACTAACATTTAAAATATTATTTATTTAAAAATCTATAATTTTAAACAGAACTATATCCATTATTAATAAACATAAATTAAACACTAATAATTTCATATTAAATTCTTATTAATAATAATATAAATAAATTTTAAATTAATATATTCCTAATTTAACCAAATTATATAATAATTTAATAATATGTAATAGTATCTTTTTAAAATATTTACTTTTTAATTTTATTAATAATTATATAAATATTATTCATTATATAGGTATTTTAAATTAGGTATATATTATAATAATATTTTTTATTATAATTTTTATATTTTAATATTAAAAAATTAAAGTTAAGGTTAAAATAAAATGTTGATTTACCTTTTGGATGGTAGGGGTATATATTATAATAAATTTTTTATTAAGGTTATTATAATTTTGAATAATAAGCTTTAATTTTTTATAAAATGTTAATATATTTTTTCCCTTTATTTTGTGGATTATTTATAATTTGAAGATTGTTATTCTTTAATGAATTAATATGTTATACATTTTAAGTTATAAAATTCTTTTATTAAATAATGTATTAAATTCCTTTATGTTTGATATTTTATATAATTTTTTTATAATAATAATCTTTTTTATTATATGTAATTGAAATATTAAGGTTAAATTATTTTATTTTTTATTATTAAAGTATAAAATATTAATATGTGAAAGATTGTTGGTATATATAAGGTTTTTTTTTGGAATTATTTTATAATTATTTAGATTAAATGTAGGTTTGGGTAGTTGTATTTGAAATTCTTTGGTGGGCATTAGATTGTCCTTAAATTGAGTATAGGGTTTGATATGGGAGCTCCAGAATATAGATATTCTTTTGGATATGTTGGATGTTATAGTGATATTTTTATTAATAATTGTAATAATTTTATAAAACCCTTTTTATCCATCCTTTTTTTGGTAGATAAGAATTTTATTATTAATGGATAATGATATAAACAACATTTTTGTGATATTAGGGCTATTATGAGTGTTAAATATGTCTTGAATAAAATATTATAATTTAATTTTTTTAATTTTAATTATAATTTTTTGTATTATTAGGGTATAATAAATTTAAATAAATATAGGTAGTAAGTTTATGTTAATTTAGGGGTAGGCTCTAAAGATAAGTAGTATAAGAACTAATCCATTAGGATTAGTTATATTATTGATTATTTTTATAACCATCTATAGCCATAATACCCTTGAATTAAAACTTTAAAATTTGTTTATAATTATCTTATAAATTTAGTGGATTAGATTGTGGTACCCTTTTACTTTATTGATAGATTAATATATTTTAATTAATACTTAATAATATATGATTTTAATAATATATATTTTATTTTGGAATTTTGGGTTATTAAAATTTATTTTTATATTGTAGGAGATAATATTTGAAAGGCTAAAATAAATATTAATTTAATATTTTTTTAACATTTTTTATATTTTTTTGGTTATAATGCCTTTTATGAATTATATTATTTGGAAATTAGTAATAATATTAATTATATGTAAAACCAATTATTTTTTTAAATATATGATATTAATAACCATTTTATAATTAAAATTTATATTAAAATCTTTAAAAGTAAATTTAAATTTCTATAAATCCTTACCTTTAATTTAACAATGGTGATAAAATTTATTAATTTTTTTAAAATTATTTATATTAATATTATAATTAGTTTTATTTAGGAGATTATAAAGTTTTTTAATTATAGGATAATTAAAATGGGTGTATAGGTATTATAACTTTATTTTTATAAAGTAGGTAATATTATTTAAATAAAATTATAAATATTTTTATTTTTGTTTAATATTAATTATTATATTATTTTTGTATATTAGTTAGTTGGTGATGTTATTGAAATATATTTTTAGATAATTTATATCCTTAATTGAGAGGAAGAATGGTATATCTAACTTTATAATATAAAAATTTATATTATTAAATGGGGTGTTGACTGTAATTATATTTAATAATTTGATAGGAAATTTATTTTTAAATTTAATATTAGTTTTTTTAATATGGATATAATTTATTTGAAATTTCTGATTGGGATATTTATTAATAAGAGTAAAGTATTATTTTTTATTTATTATTGAAATATGGGTAGTTTTAATATTTAGTATGATATTTTAGAATATAATTTTTATATATTAATTTAAAATGAAGATAATGTTAATTCTTTTAATTATTAAGGGAATAAAAGTTGTGATGTAGTGGTAGAAAGTTTGATTAAATAAATATATTATTGTTATGAATTGTATATTTTTATTATTTTTTAATTTTGGGGTTATATTATAGGTGTTATTATTTTCTTATTTTAAGTTTTGGTTTTTGAGTCCTTTGTAATTTGTTAGAAAGGTTATATAATTCTTTTTAGATGTGTTGTACTTAATTTTCCAATTTTTTTTGGCTTTTTTGCAATTAGCTTTTGGATGTTTAATAAATTAACAACCTTTTTTTTTATATACCTAATATTTATATTTCCAAATCTTCTTAAGTTATTTAAAGATATATTTTTTATTTTTATTATTTTTATAATATTTTTTATTGATATAATTATTATGGGTTTTTTTATTATTGTTTTTATTGGTATTGTTGGTTATAAATTGTTATGGTATTTTTATAATTTTGTAATTTCGGAGGGATGTTTGGAGTTTGTTAATTAAAGTTATAATTATCCTTAATAGTTTGAAGAGTGTGTTTTGGAATTGTAATATATTTTAATATATTTTATAAATGATTATAATGAATTGTAATTTTCTTTTATAATTAAAACCAAATACTCTTTAATATAATTATAGTTTATTAAATAAAATTTGTAATATTTTTATATTTATTTTTTTTTAATTTTATTTTTTTATTTTAATATTAAAGAAAGTAATACTTATTCAATTTTAATAATATTAGTTTTTATTTTTTATAATGTTAAAATAATATTATAAAATAAAATATATATTGGTAAAGTATTAATGTTGAAGAATATTATATAAGAAATAGAGGGATATTTTTTTTATTAATATTAATAAAAATATGGTATGGAATTATAATAGGCATATATTTGTTATAAAATATGTTTTTAAGAAAAATTTAAATTTATTTTTAAGAATGTTATATGGTTTTTTAATATAGTTGTTGTTGATATTCTAAATTTTTTTGAAATATTTTATAATAGTGGATGGGTATATTTTATTAAAAATATATTTTAAAAGAACCATAAAGTAGGTTAGTATTTGTTGGTTATTAATAGGTATAAGGATTTGGTTTTAAAAGATTTTTTTTTATATAAGTAATGGTGCTATTAGGAAAAAGGAATTATAACTTCTTATTAATTAATTCCCTCTGCTTACTCTAACATTTGGAAATAATATTATAATTATATATAGATTATTTAATAATGGTTTAAGGAATTTAAAACCATTTTTCAAAATTAAAGGAAGGGGTTAGGCTAATGTAAGGTTTGTATTATATTTAAGGTTATAATTTGGGTTATATTTTTATTATGTAAGATAAGTAAGGTAAACTGAAAGGGGTAAAAGTAGTGGTAATTAAGCAAATACTAGAAGTCCTTACTAAAAAAAAGGGCTGGGAAAAATATCAAGTACCAATTAATTTCTTTATTGGGATTATTCTAATTAATTAAAAAATCCTTAAATTCTTTGGGGGTTATAATAAAATCCTATAAAATAAGGATGGAATAATAATTAACGTAATAGAATTGTGGTTAGGAAAGGAGGGGATTGTAAAGCGGGTTTTATTTAGGTTGTTGATAAAGTATTAAAAATAGAAGAAAGATTAAATAATAATGGTTATAAAATAAAAAACATATATTATATAGGGTAAGGAGGATTATAAAAAATAATATTTAATTGTTTTATTTATATAATTTAATAAGTGGGTATTTATAGATTGTAAATTGTTAGTTGCTATTGTTGTACAAGTGCCATTACTTAAATAATTATTCCTATACTAAAATATATTAATTCTTTTTTAATATTAATTATTAATATTTTTTATGTTAGTGTATTAAGCCATTTAAATTTTACAACCTCCAATTTGTTTGAATTTTATTGTAATAATTTATTTACAAATATGAAATTATTAAATACTTTTATATAATTAGTATTTAATTTTCCTATATAAATGTTTCTTTGTATTAGTGTTGTTTGTAAGGCAATTCTAATTAACTTTGATATATTAATAAAATTATTTATAATAAATCCCTTAAAATATTCCTTATATTTAACTAACATTTTATTAGGTATATGTGTATATAAAGAGTTTAAATTTATGATTTTAAAATTTCTTATTACTTATAATATCTAAGTTACTTTTTACTTAGGGGTTATATTTATAAAAATAATACTTATCTATTTTATAACCTTATAATTAAATTGGTTGATGAATATTATGTTTTGAAAGGGTAGGTATTTTATTAGTTTGTAAAGCATATTTATACTTTTTATTTAAATGATATTCATATTATTAAATAAAATATGGTTTTGTACTTATATTAAACTTTCTGATTAAGATATTATGGGAATAGGTATTAAGGATAAGTATGATGATGAAAATAGTGATTTGGGAAGGTATATATCCTAAAAATTAAATAATATTAAATAACAATTATTTATTATAAAAATAATTAGAAATATGATGTTAATATTATTTATATTATTATAATAAAGATTTTCAAATTATTATAGTAGTGATTTTTTTAATTTTATTAATTTATATTATTAACTATTTAATAACATTAATTAATATTAGTAGGTATGTATATAAAATAAAAATAAAATAATAATAAAGTAAATAATAATAAGGATAAAATTAATATATTATAGTTGTTTAAAAAAAAAAGTTATTTAAGAAAGATAGGTGGGAAATTTATCTTTATATAATAATAGATATATGAGTATTTCTTAAGGGTCATATGCCAGACTAAGGACATAAGTCATTCAATCATCAGAAAAGGTATTGTATACCCTAAAATTAACCTTATATACCTTATAAAAAGGGTTATATTAAATCTTATCATTATAAGCACTAATATTAAAAATATTATATATAATTATAATAATAATGTAAATAATAATATTAATATTGAAATATTAATAATAACTTTAATTATTAAATAATATTTTAAGTTATAATATAATTATATAAAAATATAATTAGGTAATATTCTGTTTTTGTTAGGGATTGGATTAAATTTAATATAAATTAGGTGTGTATGTGTTGGGCTACCATTTCACGTGGAAAAGTGGATGGGTTGGCCTTTTATG
The DNA here is from genome assembly GCA_025201765.1 of Daldinia sp. FL1419. Classification (NCBI taxonomy): domain Eukaryota; kingdom Fungi; phylum Ascomycota; class Sordariomycetes; order Xylariales; family Hypoxylaceae; genus Daldinia; species Daldinia sp. FL1419. The sequence goes on from MU623422.1 coordinate 44,021, forward strand.
AAAATTTACCTGGCCTTTTAAAGATACTGTTAGATACCCCATATTATGTAACCTTTTCGAGAAAGCCAAGATCTTTATCGATAACGATCGCGGGGCTTGGATCGGAGGTACAGAACTGCAGAAACCCCCACCATCGAATAAGACCTCGAAAATTAAATCTTGTCCTCAATTCGTTTGCTCTTTGATCTTTGACTCGTAACGAACAAAGCCTTCCTATCGCTTTAAAGGGACCACAACGCAGTCCCTGGAGATTTGTTGCGGCAATTACTGGTCAACTTCTAGGAGTAATTTATGATATATCCTAGTCTATCAATTGGCTAGTTTGGATAACATAACACTTACCCACCGAGTCATCGCATCGCCTACATTTCGAGAAGTACAACGATGTCTACCTTTGGAGATTTCTTTCGGGTGACCACGTGAGTTTTGCGATCCAATTGATTCTGTAACACATCTCTAACACAATTCCTACAGCTATGGAGAGTCCCACTGCCGTTCGGTAGGATGTATCGTAGACGGCTGCCCTCCCGGCATGGAGCTTACCGAGGACGACATTCAGCCCCAGATGAACCGTCGCCGCCCGGGTCAAAGCAGCATCACAACTCCTCGAAATGAGAAAGACCGAGTCGCTATACAATCCGGTACCGAGTTTGGTGTAACACTCGGCACTCCGATTGGTCTAGTCGTCCTCAACGAAGATCAGAGACCCAAGGACTATGGAAACAAGACGATGGATCTCTACCCCCGACCCAGCCACGCCGACTGGACTTACCTAGAGAAGTATGGTGTCAAGGCAAGCAGTGGTGGTGGAAGGAGCTCAGCTCGTGAGACAATTGGTAGAGTGGCAGCCGGCGCCATCGCTGAGAAATATCTTAAGCTCGCATACGGTGTTGAAATCACCGCTTTTGTAACGTCTGTTGGCGCGGTTCACATGTTCCCGCCTACACCCGAATACCCCACGCCGAGCCAGAACCCTGCATTCATGGATTTAATCCAAAATATCGATCGCGAAACCGTCGACAAGTATCTGCCAGTACGGTGTCCGGACGAGCAGGCTTCGCAAAAGATGGCCGACTACATTGCCGAATTTAAGGAACGCAATGACAGCATCGGCGGTACGGTAACCTGTGTTATCAAGAACGTACCGAGCGGTCTAGGAGAACCGTGCTTTGACAAATTGGAGGCGAAACTTGGACACGCTATGCTCAGCATACCGGCGACTAAGGGCTTTGAAATTGGCTCCGGTTTCGGCGGTTGCGAAGTACCGGGATCTATACACAATGACCCCTTTATCAGGGCGCCGGAAAGCCCTGCTAGCCCTGAAACCGGCGCCGGGCGTAACGGTACTCCCAGACCTAGACTTACAACTAAGACGAACAACTCTGGAGGTATCCAGGGTGGTATTTCAAACGGCGCACCTATCTACTTCCGAGTTGCCTTCAAACCCCCAGCAACGATTAGCCAAGCACAGACCACAGCCACCTACGACGGCGATGCTGAAGGCGTACTAGAAGCCAAGGGAAGACACGATCCTTGCGTTGTGCCGAGGGCGGTTCCCATCGTCGAGGCTATGGCGGCACTGGTAGTTATGGATGCTCTGATGCAGCAGATGGGACGACACGAAGCTAGAAGACATCTTCCTCCTCTAAAGCAAACTGTGCCTCCAGCGGACAACGGTGTTTCCATGGCTGCAAATTAGAAATAAAACAAGGATAGATAAAAGTGGATGGCGAAAATGTAGCGAGATAAAAAAAAAAATAATAGCAACAAGAATGGCTTCAAGTTCTCTAAGGGCGTTACTGCTGTATATATAATCTTCATATTAAGACCAAAATTTGATGTATCATAGATTTCCACGCACTTGTTGCCATAGACTAGACTACCGCTCGTAAATCTAGAGGGCGTCATAAAATCCTAGACCTGTCTGGATAGAATTCCGCATAAACGACCTATCGGTTAGCCTTCACTGATAAATTTCCACTGTAAGCCACAAAATAGTCTCATGGGAGGGTAGGAAAGGTATCGTGTTATACGCATGTGGTAGTACGTAACATGTCTTACTCTATATCTATAATCCCACGCCCTCTCTCCCTCCAACCCTCTTAATTACCTACCGGGAAAGCCCGTCTGGTTTTCTCATTCGTCAATGAAGTCCATCTCTTCGTTGTTGAGGTTGTAGATGTGAAGCATCCCGTCCTTGTCGACTTCACGATGGCCCTCGGGACAGCCTATGATAACTAGGGTTAGCGGATTCCAACGCAATACTTATAATGAAAGGGCTGGGCGAATTCGGTGTGGTGAGTTTTTGGGTTATGTGAAAATTGCTATACGTACATTCGGCGTACTATGGATGATATAAGTTAGTATCGATGTCTCGGCTGGGTAGTTGGAGGACTGAAGGGGGGACAATGTGGAAGCTTACGAGGATGTCGTTGCATTCTTCTTTGTAGCAATCGTGAGTCCTGCATGTTATGCAGTTAGGGAGACAGCAGTAGGCCTGGTCTGGGGGTGAATCAAGCCGGGGCAGCAGAGTGGGCCCGGCGTTGACGAGGAGGGATAGCGGCATGGCGGCAAAGGCGCCGAGGGAGTAGATGATGGTCGAGGAACGCATCGTGGGTTGGCTTGGCTGCGTGAGGGAGCAGCCTAGGTTCGTATGGTAAACAGACGTGTTTATACCAAGACTTGGTATCGAACTGGTTGGTGAGCAATGCAGAATGGTGCCGTCCTTATTAACCGTTTCAAGGAGCTTCATCATGTAGACATCCCTTCGAAGCCAGTATATTTATCGCCCGCATTCGCTTCCAGGATGATAATTGAAACGACTAGTGTAATTTACCGACAGATTGGTTCCCTGGTTCTTTGGTTCGTGACACGGCAGTCGACTCCCAATTGCTGCGAAGAGCCAGGTTTGTCTGTTGGGTAATGCGCAAAGATATCCGGGATACGCACGTATTAGGTAGGTGACGAACAGATAGTCGGGTAACACGCCGTCTGTCGATCGTGTTCAGTAGCAATCCAATCGAGATAATAGATAGGTTAAAACTGACTTAACGACGCTTTATTTATTTAGCACATAAACACAGTAACCTAGATTGAAGGGATGGTTTATATATTGCATCTTGTGATAGATAAGGGGGAATGTGGGATAGTCGCCATGGAAAGGGTTACTCCATGACTTAGACTTGGAGCCATCTGGTAACTCCTTAAAATTTCCATATTGTATTCTCTTATACATACTAGAGGCCTTCACGTCGACTACCTTAGGTACCCAAATTACTATTTATTAGTCGTGGTTTAAAAAGAAGACAGAAGGAATAGTTTAGATGGTGGATGCCAGCCCTGTCATGAAATTAAAATAAAGGAAATCAATTGAGGGAAAATAGATTCGAGATGGTAAGTAGGAATAATTAAAGTAGAGATTAAAAAAATAAAATTAAAGACAATTAATTAAATAAATAATGGAAAAAAAAAGCTGGGACTCAGGACCGACTCTCGTCGATTGACCTGAATAGTTGACCTGCTACCGCCCCTCAGAGAGGCTCGAACCTGAGTCCTACGAAAAACTCCCGAGGGAATTTTTCTAACCCGATTACAATACCGCTACGCCAATGGTCATTTTGGTTTCGCAAGTTCTGATTCGGGCTGGAAGACTGTCTGTGTACTGCGCTATTTAAGGCGACAGCGGGGTTGGCGATAACACCTGGGGAAGGAGGTACATTATACAAGTACCTAGGTAGATACTTCGGACGGTGTATTATTTTTGTTATCCTCTTTTTTTTTATCTGGGTACTAACCTAGGTAGTTTCCCAATTGTCAACATCTTGTATGAATATCAAGAGAAATCGGCGGCATTGGCTCTGGTTCTCTACTACCACTCTCCCTTTCGCATTACGCCCTTCATGTGCGTAAGCCCCTATTCAGGCTTTCCCCAAGATCCTGAACGACCGCACCCCTGCACTCACGGCCAGTCCAGTAGTAATAATGCCTGAATCCCCATGACCCTTATCATCGTCACGTACTCTCTTCCCCATACAGCCCCTCCTCCCTTATCCACGCCGCAACATCCTCACTGACTAGCATCTTTAACGCCCCCCAATCCTTCCTTAGCACTGCATCCCGAACCTTCGTACTGCTAACAACCTCCTCGCCATCCTTTCGTCCCTCAACCATCTCAATCCTATCCGCCCACGCTATCCTCCCCCCAACCCGCTCCAACTCGCCGGCCCGCAACTCCTCTAGGTACGCCCTTTGCGCCGCAGCATCACCCCATTCCGCGTCCGGGCGCATGGTAACCCGCAGCCGCGAGTGTAAGAAGAACGGATCGAGAGAAGCAGCCATTGAGTTGTCTGGATAGTACTTTGGGTTGAAGATCCGGATGAGCGTGTCGAAACCTGTCAAGTATATCTGTTCGGTTCCTGGGCTACCTTGGTAAAAGTCCGAGGTAGCGATTGCACTTGCTTTGGCGTGGAAATAGGGCTCCGTTGTCACTGCGATATCGACGCCTTCACATTCGCTCTTGTGGCCCACCTCCGTTGCAGTCGAATTCAGCAAGTCCTGCGCGAAGATGTACATCATAGCCAGCCGTTGTGGGAAAGCAGCGGGTTTGGGCGCCTTGTCTGCGTTGTTGATAGCAAGGAGCAGTAGTACGCGTGATTTATAAGAGCTACCAGTATTTAGTTGCCCATGATCTGAAAGGGCGGATAACGTCATGCGCTGGTGCGCAAGAGTGGGCGGGTTGAACGAGGAATCGAGAACCAGAAGGGATTTCGGAGGGACTTGAGGTGGATGAGGAGCTGGTGCTTCCGTTGGCGCAGAAGCTATCGAAGAATGAGTCAAAGAGCATAAGACGCGGAAAGTCGCATTGGATATCTGGTAGCTCTTAAGAGCTTGGGTGAAGACGGAAACGAGGTTTGACGGTAACCGAGCCATTAGGGAATCGTCTGCTGATGACATTTCTATTACATTTGTCTATGATATATAGGTATATGCAAGTATATGCAAGTACAAAAGAATGTAGCGCCACTGATGCTATATGAGAGTCTTGCAAAGCATAATAGAGATATAGGCAACAATGCCAAGTATATCGATGCTGTACGTGGTGTTGGTGAAGGATGGGACGATGATAAGAGATAGGATGAGAGAAGAAGTGGAGAGCGAGGTTCCAAGGATCTTGGCATGCGGGTAATCCCGTCGAGAGTGGATACCTACTAGGTTAGCAGGTTAGGTAACTGAGCAGCTGCTGAGAGCCAGGATCCTACCTTAGAGTGCATACTATGTCAGTAGCTATCTGGTACCTATTCTTGCCCTGACAGGTAGGTACGTAATTTAGTAGCCCTAGGTTAAAAACAACGATTCCCCTATCTATCAAAATCATAGCTGTAGAAAGGAACATAATTTAGAACTCGATTGCTATTTCGTATTGGAACTAACTAACCTAGGTAGTTATATCCTCTTAAGTTCACCTTATAGTAGACTATCTCGATACGACTCAACAAAACTCTCGTAACGTATGGCGTATGCTTTCCCTCGACGCAATAAGTAACCGTAATAGCCATGGGGTATCATAAGTGATCAAACAGTATTCCAAAACGCCTTGGTGCTTTTTAATATACGATCCTGCTAAACACAACTCGACCAAATACCATTACCGAATTTCCGGCTCTCTCATGAAGTCCGGGATGCTTAGTCCGCCGTCCCCGGGAGTATATTTCCTAGACTTGGCCTTTCGATCTCGCTTGTCCGCAGCGAGTTTTGATACCGCCTCTTCGTCGTGGTCGTGGATGTTCATTGCCGCCATTCTATCTTGGTAGTCATCGATCGCGTCGACCATGTCCTCGACAGGGTTATTCTCCGCAGTGTCAGCACTATCGTCCAAGGCATACACTTCTACTCCGCGTATATGCGTATCCTTTCCGTTCTGGTGATTCTCGAGGACGATAACTCGGATAAACCAGCAACACAGTGAATTTCCGTCGTGCCCGCCACCCGCTCCTTCGATTGGTACATCGACCCAGCCTTTAGGTTGGGACAAATCCATCATCGTATACGGGATGGTCATGTTGGGACTAAAGCCAGCAGTAATCTGGATCTTGGTGGGCGTATAACTTTCATCAAGCTCATAGTCTAAGTAGAGTCTAAGCTTGCGTATTTCTACGCGCTTGATGAAATGAATATTCAATCGATGAGGTTGTGGTCCATCAGATCTAGGATGGTACTATATTAATAGGGTATGTCGCGAGAAAAAAAGAAAAGCAAAAACAGGTAAATGCTTACTGCCACAATTGATTCACATCGTCGTCTCGAAGTGCCTTGACGCCACAGCCAGGTTTGTAGCTGCTGACCGTGAAACTAGCTAGGTTACTGATTTCTTTCAAACCGATGAGGGACGCGTCAAATGCGGGGTCTTCGTTATGACCTTCCTCATATTCATCTAATTCTTCTTGATCAATCTCATCTCCCTCGATACCTTCAAAGTCTTGGCCCTCATCATCTTCGCCCTCATCGTCCTCAAAATGTTCGGTGTCTTCTTCTTCGGTGGGACCTGGAATATTGTAAGATGATGAATTTAATGAAACGTGAGAAGATGCATCGCTTCTTGGGCCTTGTTGAGTAGCGGTCTCACCGCGAAGCCTAAGTAACACGCGCCATAGCTCATCCTGAGTTACAGCCGGCTGTGGCAGAGAAGGGATTGAATACTCTCTTCCGAACCCCGAGTTGTCCATGGTGCATGAGGTAAGCCCCGAGGATAATGAGCGGGCAGGGGATGGGGGGGTGGGAAAAGGGAGTATTGTAAATGAGAATGAGGAAATCAGATAATAAATTCGAGCTGACCTTGAGGTGTCTGTAAACCCATGGGCCATTGCAAGTCACGTCTTGCACTACCATTTAAAGCAGCATGTAGGCCGGTTGCCCCGACAGCACCGGGGCGGCTTGGATCTCCGGCATAGCCTGGCGATGCCCGGGAAATGCGATCCGGTCTCATCAAGCGCCGTCGGAATTCCTCCTGTTGTTGACGAAGGCTAGCATGATTTCTGGCACCGTTACCGCTACCGCCAACCTCACGCGGCTCCATTTTAAGTATGAAATGATGTGCACAATTTCATTCGATGTCCGGACGGCAATTGCTCACTCTTTCAACCCGATTTCTACGAACAACTGTCCATAGAATGTAAATTCGGCGACATGAAATGATTAATGTTTTTGTATACGAAAGGTATTAGAGTGGGTCTCAGGGTTCCTCTTTGCGACTTAGCGTCACTTTCCACCTGTCGTTATTCGTATTTGCATGCGTAGTATATTAGGTATTTTTATATGTATTTATAGATAGTATTACTTTAACAAATCGTCCAAAATCCTAGGTATCGGACCACAAGCTTTTTACGTACCTACACAACTCAAAGGGAACTTTCTACTATTGCGAGGTTTATCATTAGGTACAAACCTACCTAACCTAGGTACCTTAGGTAGGTATGTATGCGTTGAGCACGCCTAGGCCTATATCCATCAATTCATTGACTAGGTCAATTACATCTACCCGTAAATACTGGATTGTACGTACTTTATCCCCTGGCCTTGCTTATCTTACCTACGAAGCTCTCAGTTTTCTACTTGTTCTCCTTTCTCCATTCACCCAGACGTACTTCAGCTGTATTAGCAACCACCAAACATTAACAGGGACGATTACTAGACATAGTGCCCATGCTGCACGATGTCTGGCCCATTATTTTAATCCTATACCTCGCCAGGGACTTACTAGTGGTTTCAAAATCTACAGGTCAGTAAGGATTTAGCTTACGAGAAGGGCGTCGTACTTTGACGCCCTTCTACTAACTTATTATTATTATTATCACGCCCTATGGGTGCTCCATGCTATCTGCCTCTAGTCCCACTTCACTGTACAATACAATACGTACCTACATAGTATATACCTAAGTGCCCGGGTATATACATACATACATACATACATACATACATACATACATATACCTCATCGAATGTGGGTCTTGTAAAAGTGGAAGTGGCTGCCAACTGCTAATACCGGTCCAGCATAGTACGAGAAATAAACTAAAAACATGCTCATGTAACTTTTCATAGTTTAAAAGTGCATGAAAGAAATGACATTCAGGTCGGTTGATGTCATTGGGCGGTCGTACCGGCTCACCCTTCCCCTGAGGGACAGCGTACCCATTAGCTCTAGACTAAGCTCGAGGCGTCCTCTCATTTTTGCTACATCTACTCACAAGACGTCTTCTGCATATACAACAACGACAACGACGACGACAACGACGACGACAACAACAACAAATACATCATCTGCATCTTGCCTTAAAGGTCCAACAAAACAATATAACAACTCATCTTCAAATATACCTTCAATACCCGTTAGACGAGTTGATTGCTTCTTCAAGCCATTGGACAGGGATTTTAAAATATTTACGCCCTGTCGGTCGTTTTCTTCTTCAACACCTGCCAAATTCGTCGGTTTAACGGCTCTTGATTCGCAACATCATTCTCAACTCAGATCTAGACCCCACAGCAACTCTTCCACCTCTCCCTTCTATCTGCAACGTGGGGCGACCCATCGTACCCCTCTACATATAAATAATCCGGCGCCTGTGCCCAACAGCCGGCTATTCTCTTCATCATCCCCAGTTTCTTGTTCGGCCATAATACCTGCGTCCATCATGGCAGACCGAGACATTCTCCCCTCCACTGTGGTCCCCTCCCACTATGATCTTTCTATATCCTCTTTGAACTTCAAAGACTGGTCCTTCCAAGGGACAGTGGCCATTCAAGTCTCAATTGCAGAACCCGTCAAGGAAATAGTGCTCAACGCCATCGAACTTAAGCTACACACGGCCAAGATCACGGTCGACCACACCAAGTCCTCGCAGTCCCTAGAAACCACCACTTTCAACTATGATGAAAAGAAGCAGCGCGCAACCCTCGTCTTCGCCGACGAGGTTCCCGCCTCTCAGAAGGCCACTCTCCATATCACATTCCAGGGTATCCTAAATAACGATATGGCGGGTTTCTACCGAAGCAAGTACCAGCCTACAGTTCCCGCCACAGCCTCAGTACCTAGAGATGAGACCTTCCATTACATGCTCAGTACCCAATTCGAGGCCTGCGATGCTCGCCGAGCTTTCCCCTGCTTCGACGAGCCTCGGCTGAAGGCGACATTCGACTTCCAAATCGAAATCCCCGAGGATCAGGTTGCCTTATCTAACATGCCCGTCAAAGACACTTCGAAGAGTAGGGACGGCTTCGTGGTAGTTTCCTTTGAACGTACCCCGGTCATGAGCACATATCTTCTAGCCTGGGCTGTTGGCGATTTCGAGTACGTGGAAGCACACACCAAGCGCCAATATAACGGAAAGCAAATCCCCGTACGTGTATACACTACCCGAGGGCTAAAGGAACAAGGTCGATACGCTTTAGAGCATGCTCCTAAAACTATCGACTTATTCTCGGAGAGCTTTGGTATCGATTACCCCCTGCCGAAATCCGACTTGCTTGCCGTGCACGAATTTACGCACGGAGCTATGGAAAATTGGGGCCTAGTAACCTACCGTACGACAGCTGTCCTCTTCGATGAGAAGACTTCGGATGCTAGATTCAAGAATCGTATTGCATACGTCGTCGCTCACGAACTCGCTCATCAATGGTTTGGTAACCTGGTTACTATGGATTGGTGGGATGAACTTTGGTTGAACGAGTCGTTTGCCACCTGGGCAGGGTGGTATGCCGTCAATGAGTTCCACCCTGACTGGCAAGTCTGGGCTCAGTTTGTCAACGAAGGAATGGAGTCAGCGTTCCAGCTTGATGGAATGCGCGCATCTCACCCTGTTCACGTCCCAGTCAGCGACGCTTTGGATGTGAACCAGGTCTTCGATTCTATTAGCTACCTCAAGGGGTGCTCTACCTTACGAATGTTGGTCAACCATCTCGGAGAGAAGACCTTCCTTCAAGGAGTCGGGGCGTATCTGAAGAAGCATGCTTACGGCAATGCTAAAACTGAATACCTTTGGGAAGCGTTGGCCGAGGCCTCTGGGGTTGATATCACGGGCCTTATGAGTAATTGGATAGAGAAGATTGGTCACCCAGTAGTAACCGTTGCTGAGGAACCTGGCCAAATCTCGATCAAGCAAAATCGATATTTATCAACGGGTGATGTAAAACCCGAGGAAGATCAGACTATATGGTGGGTGCCACTTTCCTTGCAAGGAAAAGTTGGGCAGCAGGACATTCAGAATTTGGCCCTCACTGAGAAGAGCGCGACAATCCGCGACATCGACGATAGCTTCTACAAGATCAATAGCAATGCCACAGGTTTCTACCGAACGAACTACCCTCCAGCTCGTCTTGCGAAGCTTAGCAAGCAGCTTGACCGCTTGAGTAACGAAGACAAAATCTCTATCATTGGTTCCGCAGCAGACTTGGCTTTCTCCGGCTATGGTACCACACCTGCTCTTCTCTCATTCATCGAAGGCTTTAGTGCCGAGACAAACCAGCTTGTCTGGGCCCAGGTTCTCGACTCGCTTAATCACGTCAAGAGTATTTTCGGTGACGACGAGATTATCAAGCGTGGTCTCGAGCAGTTTGCTCTTAAGCTTATCGGAGACGCAGTAGATGAGATTGGTTGGGAATTTCCGGAAGGCGAGGATTATCTCAGGAGTTTACTGAGGAAGAGGCTTTTGCTTAGTGCTGCGGCGAACGGCCACCCACAGTAAGTTGCCCTATCACAAGTCTATCCCCCCTTCCCTACGATCGATACCGTACTTCATTTAAAAAGGCATCCCGTTTCACTAGCTAATGAATTGTGCAGAGTGGTTGAAAAGGCAAAGTCGCTGTTCGAGGCTTGGGCTGATAAGGGAACCCCTTTACCCCACCCGAACTTAAGGACTGTTGTTTACCGCGCTGGTGTGAAGACCGACCCAGCAAAGGCAGTAAAGGCTCTCAAGAAAGAGTGGTTCACTGGTGCATCTTTTGATGGAAAATTAGTCTGCCTTGCTTCGCTGGGCCACGTTCGTGACCCTGACCTCATCGTTAACAGCGTCCTACCCTTCAACAGCGATTTATCCCCACCAGCACCTCCCTCCGAATCTGTTCCTTCAGGAGACATGCATACCATTGGAAGCACGTTGGCAAGCAACTCGGTTGCCCGTCCGATCCAGTGGAAGTACATCCAGGAGAACTGGGAGAAACTAGCAACCAAGATGGCAAACCCGGTTGTTCTTGACCGCTTTGTCAAGTTCACACTTTCCAAATTCACAGATACCAAGTACATCGACGAAATCGATGCCTTCTTCAAGGACAAGAACACAAGCGCCTTTGACCGAACCCTAGAGCAGGTCAAGGACTCAATCCGCGGTCGCGCTGCCTACCGCGAGAGAGACGCTAAGGTCATCAAGGAATGGCTTGCCGCCAATGGATACATACAGTAGAGAGCAGCTATCGGAGGTACTATTGGGGCATCTATTTTCTAAGACGCCTTCGGAAAGTCTTGCGAATAGCATAGCACGGTGCATCATATGAGACCATTGGGGAAAACTATGTCATTGGGTAGCATAATAAATAAAAAATAATATTGCAAAAGTGTCTTGCTCTAAAGCAGTTCAATCCCCCACAGTACTGATTGCGCAATGTGATAACCCAATAATCAAATTGATTTAGTTGGTACGAGCTATCTTGCCTTCTAAACATACACGAATAGTTGCCAACGATAGAGAATAACATATCACCTTCAATGTACATCGTACAAAAATTAACAGGTTTAAACCCAAACTCATCATCATCGTCATCATCATTACTTCTTAAATTACCTCTACGGCTTATAGTTTTAACTCCTCTAAGCCGAGTCTCTTCCCTAAAGTCTCTCTACCTATCTCCCGTTCTCACATCATACAATCATAATAATAACAGTCACACAACACTATTACATGCAAGCACGCACAACACAGGCAGGCAAGCAAAGTATAAAGCATGGTATCCTCATAATCTTGGTCTCATTAACCATTTACGCCGACCGAACTTTTCTCTTTTTCGCGACTCGTAAATGCCAACGGAACTTTTGGTACAGACAAACGATGGGAAGAATCCTGTCCCCCACCGACCCGATGCGCGCGGTGCAGGAAAGAAAGCCAACGCCAGTTTGTGCCCACCCTATGTGTGTTATTTTCCCTCTTGATCAAGTCCAGAGGGCCGATCCAAACAAACATTTGGACAGGCCCACCAATCCCTGTTTTTTTTTTCTTCTTTACAATAATTATCCTCCCCGTGAATACATGCGTGCGTGCGCGCGAGGGCGCCAAATGCCAAATGCCTTTTTATATCGAGATTATTCCTGTACAACCAGACGGGCAAAGAGTCTAGATACGGCCGGGGGGAGAACGAGGTAGATCAGCGCCATGACTGCCGAGCCAGGAGCCGATCCCGAGAGATGCGACAATAAAATCGACGGACACCGGCACGAGACTGAATCCTCTACGACTCTTCAGTTCGTGGTCTTCCACCACGTCCCATGCCGCCGCGGCCGCGACCGCGACCACGACCACGTCCCTCTCCGTGTCCTCGCCAGCCGCCACGGTGGTCACCTCGGCCACGACCTCTCCAGCCTCCTTCGCGATCACCTCGAGGTCTGCGTTGGACTGGGTGGAACCCATCGTTCACCTCGGCGGGGGCACGAGTTTGAGACTAAATAATAGTTAGAAACATTAGAGAAAAATATCGTTATAGATGATTGCCGAGGTATGAAACAATCGTATTCTTACTAACCTCGGATGGATGCTCGGGCTGCTCATCAGCCCAAGATTGAACGTTGCCCGTCGAGACAGGAGTCGCGGCTAGGCCAGTATCCGTTTCGGTGGGATCTCGCGGGACTTTAACCCACTCTTCCTGCGAAGCCGAGGCGCTTAGATCGTTAGTGGCGTCCCATTGGGATTCGGCAGCAGCGTTGGCGGCATCATCAGCGACGTCGGCATTTTCAGGAGCAACGGACGCCGGAGTTGACTCAACATGACCGTTAGTTAACTGGGCCGTAGCTCCAGTACTGTCGATCTCAGTAAGGCCAGCGTGGGCAACAGTCGGGTCGGTTCCATTAGTGATCTCAACAGGGGCTTCCGTAGGTTCAGTGGTCTCGGCAGCGAATAGACTAGCATGGGCCATGGAGACAGCCTTGACCTGGGCAACTACGACAAAGTCAGTAATGGCAAGGGGGTAAATTATATAGGGTGTACAAACAGGTCGTCTCAAGCTGTTCTCCACTAACACTGGTGGTATTCTCCTCAGAGCCTTCGATAAGCTTGATCATGGTGGATACAGCATTCTCATCTCCCGAGTAGACATTGAGGAGGACACCCTCCAACGCCATATTCTCGTCTAGACCAGCATCTGCCTCCTCCGTTCTTCGAGCAGCAGCTAGTCGGAGGAACTGAGATAATACCAATAGGCTGTCATGTTGAACCTTCTTGGCCTCAACCGCGGCTTGCTCCTTGATTTCGCTAATCGCATCGGCCTTCTCCTTCTCGAACTTCTCAGTCAGAGACTTCTCTATGTTAGCCTTGTCAGCGGCGGCGCGAGTTCGGTATTCCTCGTCCACTTTCTTATACTGAGCGAGTTGTTCCTCAAGTTGGGCAAGCTGGGCTTCTAGCTGGGGCTTCTTCAGGCGCTGAGCGCGCTGGTCGGCGTTAATAATCCCAGCATTAACGAGATCATCCAGCGACTTGTCTTTGTGCTGATCGATTTTGGCATCGGTCTTGGAGGCGTTGCTCTAGAGGGCGAAATAGTTAGGTTTAAGCTCTACTGGATAGCGGGGAGGGGGAGGATGGGAGGGGAAGTGAAGACAAGCTTATTAAATAACAACTTACGATCTTCTTGTTTATGTTGCGGATATTCCTAGGAAACAAATCAGCAGGAAGTAAGAGGCTAGAATACGACGAGTTGATACTAACTTTTGAAGTTCGCGGACATAAGGACTCTCGGAGCTTTCATCCTGACCTTCTTGAGCAGCGACAGAAGCAGCCTTCTCAGGGACAGACGGAGCCGGAGAGTCAGTTCGCTCAGCCTTAGCCTTCTTCTTCTTTGCAGACTTGGATTCGGTCTGAACGGGTGGGTTTTGGACAGCAGGAGAAGGCATAATGGAAGGGGGAATAATTTGGTCGTGTGCTCGGTGAATTAGTTAGGTGGGATAATTTTTAGGAGGGGAGCTTGTTTGCTCGATTTGGCGATACGTAGGATTAAAAAAAAAAAAAAAAAATAGGGAGGAATGTGGGATGGGAGTTTGCAAGTAGAATAATGCAAAGAGTTTTTTGCGCAACAATATTGGGTTTTTTTTTTCGGGGTTTAACTTCGAGGCTCTAGGTTAGGTAACTAAAAGTGAAGTCGTGAGGTTTGTGAGGTATGTGATAAAATCGAAGAAATGATGCAGTTAGAGCAGTTTTTGGACCGACTTGGTTGGTCTTATTATTAGTCTTTTGGGTCACTAGGTCCTTGGTCCTTGGGTTTGAAAGTGGATGTTGTGGATGTGATTTTTCTGCAAGTGCGAGTTTTTTGGGGTCCAAAAAGTTAAGAGATCGGAATTTTTCAGCCAGGGTTGCCCGTTACCCGTTACCTTGTACCAGAAAGACGTCAATAGGTAAAAAGGTGCATGTACCTACCTACATACCTAGTGGTATGTATGTATTGTAGGTAGTTACCCCTCTCAATTCACTAACAACCTAAGTACTTGAATAATCGACGGTACCTTGTTTAACACAACTTCAAAGTTTCTTAATAAGATAGGTATGTATAATATTTGCTGGCTCAAGGACAGTGGTTCATATTTCACGAGGCGATTTTTATAAATTGATTGCCATCTTATGAGGTAAAAAGTCACGATATAAAGAGGAATCATGTTAACCTACCAGTTAGTTTAGTTGAGTTGACCTCAAATCAAGTATGTCTTTCATTCAATCAAGCTACATCTTACCCTAGACCCGCCTTTTTTCAGGCCCCAATAACCCCTCCAATGCTCTCCAACTAGTGTACTCTCCTAATCCAACGGCTCATGCAATAGCTCCCGGTCTGACAACTGGTACCTCCACGGTAACCCTGAGCCCTACATAGGGCATTGTACTCTACTACATACTAATGTAGTACGTGCCAGGTACTCAAGTACTTGTTTTATCCATCAGGGAAACTTGGAGAAACTCTCAGAATTGCGAAGTGGAACAATGATTAAAATCCAGTACTTACATGTAGCCCGTAGGTTAAATCGTACGTTCTTTCATTCAGTCGTCGTCCGCTACAGTAAGTACGTACATGGTTTGGATCGTATGTATTTGACAATGTTTTATATTTGGATTCCCTTTCCTTTATTGACTTGCTTCCACGTAGCTATCCTTGTAGTAGGTAAATACCTGTCTTGCGGTTGTGTTGTATGTCTTCAATAAACACTACCTACCCCAGAAAGCCTCGCGTTTGTGTACTAGGTAGACGGCAAGGCTGAGTTAGGTAGGTACTTAAGGGCCCATCTATGCACCATACGAATATGACCAGCAGCCTCCGTCAAGTCCGGTCCCTAGCGACGTGATGTATCCACCTAATCGTCACCTTGCGCAAGGCGCGCTTGATCAAGGTGAGACAAGAGCAAAACGATACCTCTTGAGCTACGCCTTGGCTCCGAATACTCGGCCATCCTCATTGGCCAAGTCATAACGCATCGAGGCTGGCTTCTATAATTCCGATATACACCTGCAAGCTCATCTTATTTCATCCCTTGAATTTGGCTAGTGTATCCTTGAAGCGTGTCAGTGGTTTTATCTGATGCACTTTTAAATGAACTACATTTGCAACTTACAGCAGTGGCTTTCTTCACACCCCTAGCGCTTATTCCCCTTTCGCCGGCCTGCTTCGCGTCGATAGCCGCCTCCTTCATAAGTCTAGTTCATACGGTCAATATCCGCTACTCCAATAGAATGGAAATGGGAAAAGAGAATAAAACCTTACGTTTGCACGAAGAGCACGTAGTCAAGAAATATCTATAAACAGCGCGCATCGAGTTAGAAAGCATCGGATTAGAACGCGTCGTGGACGCGGAATAAGCCAACCTTACCATGACATCGACGTTCTTGCTAACATTGCAATTGGAGTGGGCTTTAACGATCTTCTTCACCGTCGCCCTTGGATATAGCTTTTGCCCGGGGGCCATTTTGAACTATATTAAACGAGAAAGGCAAGTTTGGATAGACCGAAGATATTCAGATAAATCGATTATGAAATTTGGATTGTTGACTTTGTTGACTTTGAAGATGGCAGCTAGCGAAGCTCCACCAATCAACATTGATTAACAGCCGTACTTCGTATGGACGCACGCACGTTGGAGTACGCGGGTACATCAGTACGTATCTTCAAGGGAGCTTGGGCCATCGGTACCTTATGTAGGTACCCCTCACCCTAGGACCCTTGACCTAGGTTAGGTACCTAATCGCATAAGACCCAAACGTAGGCAGACGAAT
The DNA here is from genome assembly GCA_025201765.1 of Daldinia sp. FL1419. NCBI lineage: Eukaryota > Fungi > Ascomycota > Sordariomycetes > Xylariales > Hypoxylaceae > Daldinia > Daldinia sp. FL1419. Next base: position 60,517 of record MU623422.1, read on the forward strand.
CCAACTATATCATCACGTGCTACCATCAACATCGACAATTTCCCACCTAAAAGGACGATATGTTGTGCTAACCACATAATACGGTGCCTGAAGAATGCCTTGAAGGTAGTGATCTACCTACTTATATTATATAAGACTGGAAATTTTAATACATACCTAACTACATCATGCTTAACGTTGTTAAGTTAAAAACATAAAACTCTTAAGCTTGATTCGACTACGAAATGAACAATATTCACTAGCAAACCCTCCACTAGGGTTTCCAGATCCGCGCGGTTTGGGAGGTGTTGCCGATATTGACGGAAAGTCTTTGGTCGTGCCAGAATTACCTCTATCTTTTCACAGAGCAAATCCGCCATCGGCTGAGAAAGATGCTCCGGATTCGGCCAAAGAGATGTTTCCTGTGTGAGAAGAGCATTTATATCCTGAGCAATATTCCCTTTGGAGTATTCATACTAATCGAATACTTCGTAGTCGTCGATTTTCCTGATATAAACGCCGACTGGTTTTGAAGGGCTGTGATGCTCTCGTCCTTGCTAAACTGCGGGATCTCCGTGGAAGAGGAATAATGAGATAAATCGGTATTATTGTGGACGCTAATAGTATTACCTAGCGGGAGCAATTTAATCTGTTCCGCATCAACCGATCCCACGCCAAAAAAATCAAGGTCTTTGAGATGTGACTAAGCTGCAGGGTGTACTTTAGGACTCGAAGACGCCGAATGTGGAGGGGAGGTGTAATGTGTGGAATAGGAGTAGTAAATTCTACGCGATTTGGCTTACTTTGGGGGGGATATACCGAGAACCTCATATGAGATTTAGGTAGAATTGTATACTGCTTGTAAAATTCAATAGAACTTAGACAATGGATACCTCTCATACATTTATCAGTCTATCTAGTGGAGAAATACTTCGAGCTATTAGCTGGCAATCGCTGGTAGTATCTTACTATTCGTTCGGTAAATGCGGACTGAACGGCAAGAATTCCGGCCAATCCTACGTTTGGGTACCTTTGCTTTTGATGTGCGATTACTTCCCTATGCATGGCAGGCGGCTAATCTAACTCGCATATACAATGGTAAGACGACTGCATATAGGTTGTCACGAGGCTAACCAAGAAGTAAGGAAACAACTTCGTTGCTCCGCGAGGAACCTATCTACAGCTATGGCTAAAGGCGACCGCATACAGAATACCTAAGTCCTTTGTTCTATATGTAGCGCGAGCCAGAAACCTGACAAATATAAGCATTACATTGGCTCAGAGCAAGTCGTTTCATAGCGATTAACTACCTAAACGGGAGGTCTCTTGACGCCCCGCTGATAACCAGATACCGTTGCACGAACAAGTCATGCCTTACTGGACGTTTGACCTAATCAGGTACAGTATGAGCGATAGATTTTAAAAGAAAGGCGAGAGAACAAGAAGTAGAGCGAGCTGTCTATATGTTAACACACTAAGGGGAAATATATCTATCCCAAGCTAGGTTAATATCACAACGTACTAAGAGCATGTATACATTGAGCTATACATTAAGCAAGAATGGGGCTTTTTTATATCGGGCACTGATTATTTTGGCGGGACTATAAACCCCCTTAAACCAGTGCCCTATCTTTTATTAATTTTCTGTTTTTTTCTGTTTCCTTCTCTTTTCTACCTTTCCAGATATAGCAGAGCCAATATACACGACAAGGAGATCATAGATACCCTAGGTAGTATTAGATTGCTAAGGAAGACCATCCTATAGTAATTACAAGCCTCGCTCCCGTTGGCCTTAGGAATCTCTGGGAGGAGGAGTGCTTGATGGCTCTTGGTTAACGAAGTACATCCGTTTACCATCGGCGTTGAAGATATGAACCTCTCCACTTTCAGTTACGTTGCGGAATCCTTCGGCGCAACAGATGCTGTACTATAGAGAACATGTTAGCAATGATGCGCACGATATATGGTTAGGACGTATTGAAATCCCGGGAATATGGTAGCGGACTTACAAATATCGAGTTGCAACCGGTGTTACACGTGTTTGCTGTGCAAAGGCTACAGCCAGTAAAACAGCAGTAGTTTTCATATTGAGCTGCATCCCTATTTCCCGTTGGGGCGGGATCGGCGCTGAGGGAATATACGGGAGCGCTGATGATGGCGGCAAAGAGGCAGGCAAGACCTAGGAACTGCATGGTGGGCGAATTCAACTTTCCGGGATATCTGCGAGTTAACGGACGTAAGAAGCAAGGGTGTTTACTTGAAGATATGTTGTTGACCTTGTTGGTAGAAAGCTATGCGAGTTGTGCTGGTCGAGAATGTAGAAAAATGATCTTCTAGGCCATGTTTATATAGAGCTTGGTAAGGCATCCTGTTCAGTCTCTGTTACGATACATGTTGCGAGCAAACAACTCCTTCATTTGACAGCTAACTATCAAATTATATTAAATCATAATATTAACACATCTACAATCTCTCCATTCCAATCACTCTAAAAAATCCTGGATTGGATATCTCCGTCTTGAATATGAGAGGAATAGTCACGCTGTGACGTGAAAAATGAGATGCTACCCGAGATAATAAAATGCTTACAGACAGTCCTTGTCCTTGTTGTTATTGATGATTGCTGGTGATTGAAGTATACGGCGTGGGTAATTCAGGGCCAAGCCGGTATCTAAAAAAGGGGGGATATTGGCACTTGAGGAATAAACTGACTACCATCATGTTGGATGATACTATTACTAGGAATCTCTAGAGAAGCGAACTTACAGCAATGCACAGGAAGGGATTCATTACTTTGAAGGTTTTATTTATTTATTTATTTATTTTTTTAAAAAAATGATAAGAATATTGACAAGCAACTAGGATAGACAGACGTATCCAAACCTTACCCCTTTTACCCAACTGTACCACAGTCCACAGCACAGTAACATACTGTACACTCCCATAATCAACAATTCAATCATCTCATCTCCTACAATCACCATCCAGACTCTTCAAACTTATGAACTACCTAGGTAATAAATAATGTCCGCGCCAGTACCAACACCACGGCAATTTCTTACTTCTCTAATAGAAAGCCTCAATTTAATCCCTATTCCCACTTCCCCACAACCCGGCGCGGGAGCCGGGAACCCGCTTAAGCTCATCCCGCCGGCGCATCGTCCACTACTGACCACTTTATACGCACTGTACCCGTTAACCCTCCTACCGGCCTTGGACTTACTAGACCGACGTCTGGCAACGCGCATTATAGTCGCACCGCCTGATTCCCCGGAAGACACAGCACCATCAGCCGCGGCTAGAAGCTCTTCGCCAGCGGTCCGCCCTGATCAAGAAGAAGGAGAACGGCAGCAAAAAACCCCACCAAACCAGCACTCCTTCTACATAGTGCGCTCCGCACAACCCCGGCACCCGCGGCGCGACGCCTCCTCCGCCCCGGGCCCGCGGTACGTCGTGCGGCCGTCCGCCTGGAACTGCAGCTGCGCAGCGTTTGCCTTTGCCGCGTTCCCCCGGGGCGAGGACCGCGAGCCGGGACGCTACGTCATCGGTCCCGCGCCCGCCGAAGCTAGGCAAGAGGGTGACGGCGGCGACAATACGACGCTGGAATGGCAGTTTGGGGCCTTGAGTTTTGATGGTACGGAGGGGAGCGGAATCGCGGGAGTCCCGTGCTGTAAGCACTTACTCGCGTGCGTGCTGGCCGAGAGGTGGAGTGGTGTGTTGGGTGGGTATGTGGATGAGAGGATAGTTAAGAGGGAGGAGGCTGCGGGTTTGGTGGCTGATGTTTGAGCAGTATTTTAAGCATAGAACGGGCTATGATTTATGAATAGCCGTAGAGGTCGCAATGCAATAATACAATCACCGACGGATAAGCATCGCTCGTAAGAACTAAAGCTCGTAGGATAAAATCATGTCTTCATCAGGGATTAGTCCCCCGACCAGAACTCTATAGATTTGCGCGCGGGAGGTGTCTCCAACCTCGAATGCAGCTCTCGTCCAAAGAGGATTAATGTACAGGGGGGGTTGTAGTAATTTGGTATTCCATCTACTCATAAAAAGCCCTACTATTTCTTCTTTTCCTTGTCGCTACTCTTGTCTGTAGGCTCGCCGTTAACACCATTAACGCCGTTCTCCTTCTTGTCCTTGTCGTCCTTTCCTGTCGCAGTAGCTTCGTCCTTCGCCTCCTTCTCTTCCTGTTGTTGTCGATTTTGAATCTTGTTCTCGATTAAATCGTGGAACGCTGTGATGGCGCGGATTAAGCTGCTTAGATAGATGGCGAGGAGCTGGTCGTTCGTTTTGACGCTCATCGCGTATGATAGCTCACCCACGTTGCCACTCTTTCCATCAGTGCCGGACTTAGGGGTCGACAGGTTGGGTAGAAGGTTGAAGATATCTTGGAGATTGCCCAAGACTGCGTGGTTCACCGGTAGCTTGCGGTCCTGCACCTTCTGAAGATATGCTTGGATGTCGCGCAATCGGAGGTGTAGCCCTTGCAACGACTGTAGTTGGTTCGTAATTCGTGTCGATAGGGTACCTATGGCTACATCGCGAATATCTCGGAGCAAGTGTTCCACGCCGATCTCTTCCGCCTCCTCGGCCTCGATGGTAGAAGGAGTATGTACAAAGGTCTTGGATGTGGTTGTGCCGTCCTGTTCGTTATTAGATTTAACACTTGATATATAATGTTAGCGTAGAGCCACTCACGTCCTTGATCTCCTCTACTGCAAAGTATGCATCTGTCGGAACACCGGATTCCTTAGGTTGGACGTCAATAATGACCAGCAGTGGGTTTGGTGTGTATCTCTTAAAGAGCCCGTTGATCTGAAGGTCGGATGCGCGCAGCTTCGGTCCGGAGTGGTACCAGCCTATTAACTTCTCCCGGGCGTTGACCTTCTTGAACATGTCGTTCATGTTCTCGACATAGTTGTGATCTAAGAACCAGACGGACGGATCGTCACCATCTTCCTCGAATGGAACTACATGGAACAAATCAAAGTTAACGGCGCTGACGTAGATAGTATAGTAAATAATATATGGTAATGCGACGAACCTGCGAAGCTGTTGGAAACCCGTACGTTCTTTCCATCGTTCTGGCCTAATAGCACACCCACGACCCGCTTCTTGGTACCCTTGGCTACTCGGTTGAAGTGGTCTACGACGGAGAGGAGGACGAGAGGGGCGACGGTAACATTTTTGTTTACAAAAGAAAGCGTCTCGGCGGTCGTGGCAGGCATCTTGAGGTATTGGGGGGGGGTGAGGGGTAGAGAAATTAAGAAAATAGTATGAGATGGAAGAAAGTGAATAACTCAAGATAAAACGAGCCCAATGGATGTTTGATAAACAGATAGGAAAGGCTGTCGTATGTGAGGCTGCCTTCGCACACGAAATCCCGGCAAGCTCAGCTCTTGATTGGGATTAGTGCGGAACGTTGTAAATGCACAGACCCGCAACCTGGCAAGGCTGATGTAATACTAGGTCATCTTCTAACTACCTGAGCTTAAAATATGAATTATGTGGAGATACCTCGATACATCTTTGATAACTTCGATAAGGTTTATGTGGCCATGTGGCTGTGTGGCTAAAGGATGACATGTGGCTTATTCTTTTACTGTGCGGCTAAGGTAACGCATCCATCCTTGCTTGAACCTTACATAGGTATTGGTATTTGCTAGGTTAGCACCTTGTCCTTTATTGTAACTCTTTCAACATCGTAGAGAAACCCGCTCACCGGCGGAAATGTGCTGGAAATACCTGTTTGCTCTTTAGCAGGGAAGGTCATATGAATAATTAGACTAGCGAATCCTCTCCCAGCTGACTGAGGTATATACCTACTGTTTGATGCTCTGACAGCTAAGGACGAGCGAGTTTTGGTATCCGCTTGGCCGAATACTCTGTACTCAATCGTGAGCCGATATTTGTCGTTGCTTATTCTTACGGCCGCGGGGGTTATTCGGGTACCTCCCTGAAGAACAAAAGTATTATCAAGGCAATAAACAGGTTTGTAACAAGTTGGTAGTTTATTGTTCAATTTTCTTAGCTACGTCTATAATAATAAGTCTAAAAACGATTTCACGTTATCGTCAACCTCGGCGGTCCAACGGAAAAGAAGAATAGTAATCCGACTTTCACGTAGGCCCGTAAAAATATAGCCGAACCCCAAGCAAGCACCAAGCCTTTACTTAACTTGATCGGGTAAGACGGTGAAGCTGCCTCAAGCTACCTCGGTGCGGTAAGCTAGGAATTACAGGCAGGTAACTGGCCGCATGCCGCTAGAAAGTAACGATACGTCTCCACTCTATACTTGCTAAACCACGGGTATGGGTAGGTACATAATACATGCTTGTATGCCTAGGCTGTACTGGCTTGTAAGCCGTTCGAATGTTGTTGTTTAGTTACGCTTTCAGCCACTGGGAAGCCCCAATTGCCCCGAGCTCCAGTCTACTTCTTTATGGTACCCGTAGAACCGATAAGCTAGGTTGTACCTATACACTATACCTACCTACCTACATAGTTAGTACGGGGAACGGGGAACGGAGAACGGTGAGCGTTTTTTTCCCTTTAGTCTCCTTTAGCAAGAGTCGCATAGAATTGAACGTGGCAATCTGTGCCTTGCTAAAAAAGAATTGAGGGTACATAGAAATTAGTTATTCCGCACCTTTATCGAGCTATAATCCGAGTTATAATTTTCGAAAAAAGAATATCCCGATTTCCGATCCCCCCCCGACCTCGCTGGCCTGTACGCTGTACGCTGCACGCTGCACGACCACCATCGAAATTCCAGCTTCTAACACCTGGCAACCTTCAACTTACTACGCTCTTCTCTTATTCACTCTCCCCTCCACCGTAACTTCCGTTGCTTCCTTTCCCTTTTTATTTTTCCTATTATATCACTCATTCTTTTCTTATTTATTTGACTTTCCCTGTCGCCTTTCCTTGACCTGCCTCGGTCCGGCTCAATTGATTCGTTTGAGCTGTTCAAAATGGGTATTATCGACGATGAGATGAAGCGGCTGCAGGACGTTGTGTCCAGCCTAGAAGACCGTGTGCGACGTCTAGAACAGCGCCAATCCGGCGGGACTGCCGAGAGTGTGCGCATGATTCTCATGGGCCCTCCTGGAGCCGGTATGTTGGAAAAGTCGTCAGGACCGAAGAATTGGTCCTGATTGAACGTTGCGCTAACTGCGACTTGACGAATTTCAGGAAAGGGAACGCAAGCGCCCAAGATCAAGGAGAAGTTCTCGTGCTGCCATTTAGTAAGGGCCGACAAATTCTAAAAGCGCTATTTTTCATGCAAACTTGAATGACTGACAGCCATGAAAAGGCTACCGGCGACATGCTTCGATCTCAAGTCGCCAAGAAGACACCTCTTGGGAAAGAAGCGAAGAAGATCATGGACGCTGGTGGTTTGGTCAGCGACGACATCGTTATTGGCATGATCAGGGAGGAACTTGATAACAACAAGGAATGCAAGGGAGGGTATGTTCTCTTTTTCCGCGGTTCTTCAGCAACACAAATTTTTTCGGCCGTAGTTATGATGATGATATATCTTGTTCCGGCTTGGGATTCGAACTAACCCTGTCCTAGCTTCATCCTTGACGGTTTCCCCCGCACTGTCGCTCAAGCCGAATCTCTCGACAAGATGCTCGCCGAGAAAAACCAGAAGCTACAGCATGCTGTTGAATTACAAATCGATGACGCTCTTTTGGTTGCGCGTATTACCGGCCGCTTAATTCATCCCGCCTCCGGCCGAAGTTATCACAGCACCTTTAACCCCCCAAAGGTGCCTATGACGGACGATATTACTGGCGAGCCTCTGATCCAGCGATCTGACGACAATGCCGATGCGCTTAAGAAGCGTCTGGTCACTTACCACAAGCAGACTGCTCCCGTTGTCGGATACTACAAGAACACTGGTATCTGGAAGGGCGTCGATGCCAGCCAAGAGCCTGGCCAAGTTTGGACCAGCCTATTGAAGATTTTCGACGAGAACAAGAGCCCTAAGAGCAGCGGCGGTATTCTGAGCAAGCTGACCGGCCAATAAACCGGCAGCTGCTCTTATTCCCGTCTTTCGCTCTTATCCTGGTTTCCCAAGATTTAGATCTAAGGGATAAGATGTGGACATAGCTATAGGAGTTTCCAACGTGAGGCGTTATGCGATCATGTAGGAAAGTGTTATCATTGGATTGTGAAGTAGTGGAAAGGGGTATCTGGAGCCAATGGAGCCAAAGGCGCCAAAGGAGTGATGGGATGAAAAGGAGCAGCCTATGGAACTAACGCGCGACTTGTATCATACGATTTGCATGTACCATGTCATCATGAATCAAACCTTGTTAAAAGACACTTTGAATCCCGTATTTCTCCTAATGCTAGAACTTGACTTCAGTTCAACCCGTATATAAAAGAACGGTAATTTTTTAACGTAATATCTTTTCTTATTCTACGTCGAATATCGTGCCACCCTTTTTAGAAGCATAACAGACAGGTACTAACGGTTAGTGCTTTAGTGAAGACTTCCATTGAGCTGATAGAAGAGATTCAAGGTTAGTAACGTTATTTTGCTTACCCTTGTTGAAGCTGAAGCTTAATCTTCAGCCAACCCATGATAAGCTATACGAATGCAAAGCCTACCTATCTATAGACAAATAGACTGAAGCTTACAAATACTATACATATTCGAAAGTAATAAATAGGTGGTCTTCAGCTGGTGTAGGTTATAGATATAAATAAGACTATGCTCATTACGGATTCAAATCGAAATACGGCCCCTAATCTTATGAGCTACTTCAAGCATTATTAACACAGATGCAAGGTTACTCGCCAGGACGATTGGAATCCTGACGAGTAATAGTGATATTAAACACCACTCATGGACTATCTATAGCCTCTTATATGAAGGATTACAGTAATTGTATTGTTTCACCTAGGAATTTATACTCGACACGAACTCAACCATCTCCAGCATGTCCCGCACCACAAAACCCACTATGACCCTACCATTCTTGGCTATCGACGTCTTTACTAAGACGCCCTTTCGGGGCAATCTTCTCGGCATAGTCCACGCGAGAGCGGACACGGAACTCGCGCAGGACCAAAAGCAACTGAGAGTGCGGGAGCTCAATCTCTCCGAGACGGTGTTTCTGTACGAGCAGACCGCGGCGGATATCCCATTCGCGGGCAATGGTGTGGCGAACTACCTCCCGCACGACCTGCCGTCGCGCATAATTTCCATATCCGCAGCGAGCCGTTTGCCGGGAGGGTATACGGGACATATCCCGTCGCTAGCATCGTAAACGGGACGACGGCCATCATGGCGCGGTTACCAGACCCCGGCACGGCAGACGGCGAATCTGCTCGGCACCGAGAATACGATGAGAGCGGTGCTGGCGCTGGATGAAGGGCGGAGGAGCGGGCAGGTTGTTACGTATTTCTATGTAGACCTCGGCCGGAAGGAAGACGGCACGCGGAAACTACGCACGAGGAGTTTGGGAAGCAGGGCAGATCTAGCGACGGCGTCGGCGGCTGCGGGGTTGTGCTCGATGTTGGGTTCCTGTGCCGTCTCCTGATACGAAGGACAGGCCTGAATGAGGCGTGGTCCTGGACTTGGTAGAATACCAGCTCGGTCTTGACAAGGAGAAACGGAAATGGACTGGATATCTGCATCGGAGGGCATTTTGCTAATTATTCGGCCCTTCCCTTTCAACACTAGGCCACCGAATCCGGTATGCGGCCAATGTGAAGACAACAAAAGGAACAGGAATTCAAAGGAACTCTTGAATTTCGCAGAGGATATCTACCAGGCCAAACGCCGAATCTACTCGAATCTAAACGCAGATAGCCTCAATATCAAGCTAGGGGGAGTATCATAAGGAGCGAGCCCGCGAGGTGAGCCCATCTATCGCTAATTAGGTACGTACGTAACTTGCAACAAATTGAGAAAAGAGGGTAATATGATATTAAGGTATCTTCCACGAGCCCGTATTACGTAGCGAACAGTCCACGTCCATCAACTCCAGACCGTCGTTCACGTCGTAATCATACAAAGGAAGAGATATGAAGAATATCAGAAGGAGCGCAGCAGTAGCAATGCCAGCGAATGCTTTTAGTAACAATTAAAAATCAGGTAGAAGAAAAAAAATTTCCAACGCCTTTCCAGTAGGTATCTCCCCTTTGCAAAGCCGCCTTTCCTCTTTCCAGAGGACAAACGCCGATGGAAATGCAGTTTTGACTGAGCTCTGATAGCCGCCGAACGCCTCGCTTTTTAAACCAAAGCCTCAGATATCCCCTGCAATTCAATTCGCCCGCCAGATAACCACGATGATTAGAACTAGATGTGCAAGTTGGCTACGGGTGAGTCCCGCTACGCGGACCGTCCCTTAGCTGCTCGAGCCGCCGGCGCGCTGACATCCCTTCTATCTCCCGTCCCTGACATCATCTGCCTTCGAGGCGTGGCTAATCCCTGAGCAGCACTCCTAGCTCTACCGCGGCGCTCCCTAATCTGCGCCAGCGCTTCTTCGCGTGTCATCGTTGGTGTCAGGGCTGGGTTGTTGACATCGAATGATGGAACACGGTCGCGGTTTTGGTTCATGGTGTCCCGAACGGGGACTGTCGTGGTAGTGGTTACTGTATAGAAGGCAGCAGTACTGTGGGGTCGTGTATCCTGTTCTGCTTCCATCTCTGCTTTCGGGCGAGCTGCCCCCTCGGCATAGTCTTCTGAACCCAAGCGATTGGCAGCTTCTAACGGTATGGTCGGGATATCCACCATCGGGTAGTTGTTGTCGCTTTCATGAGGTGCGTTGAGGAGCGAGAGGAGGGAAGTGCGCTCCTGAGCTAGCAAAGCAAACGTTGGGGGCTCAGCGGACGGAGTTCGAGAATAGATAGAATGATTTGGTGGTGGGTCTTTTGGGGTTGTCGGTTCGTAGGATGACTCCTCGGATTTCCCGCTTGCTTGAAGGTCCTGTTGAGAGATGGTTCTGAAGATCCCCTCAGAGGGAACAAAAATAGTCGAACGCCTGGGTTCCTTTCGTTGTCTTGTCGGCTCCTTGGGTGCTTCGCTGTCTACCCGCGACTCCAACTCCCCTGGCCGCGCCAACCACCGTTCTGGTTCTTCAGCTTGCTTAGAATCTCGGCGTTGGCTGTGCTCTAGACTTCTAGATGATGTGGTAGAGGCAGAATGCTCTACGGATCCGGGCTTCTGGCCTAAAATCATGAGATCTGCCGGGTCCACAATCGTGACTGGTCCGGCCCGTTCCCGACGCATCGACGCAGCCATACTTCTGCGCGGGCGAGACTTTGCGCAGGAGCAGCATCGTAGCTGACATTCTGCCTGCACAAATTCCAAGTGTTCTTGAGCTCGGTCAGCTCTTTGCTTCTCCCATTGCCATAGACGGGTTAACTCTTCAATCTCCTCCTCACTCGCAGCGGAAGAAAGAATATCGACTGCCGATATGGAAACACGCCCCTTCTTAGGCGACGCGAATTCGCTGTCCGGATCCTCCGGCGGGAGCGGTAGGCGCCCCTCGGCGGCAATCCTAGCGATCTCTTCAGTCCTAGCGGCCTCCTTGTATGCATCACGTTCCTGCTCAACGAACGTAATGCGTTCAAGGGCCTTCTCTAGCTGTTCTTGTATTTCAGCTAGTTGATAGCGAGATTTAAACGCTTCTTGCTCGCGAGCTTTGCTCAGATCCTTCTCTCTTGCTAGAGATTCTTCTACAGATTTAGTAGAATTTCGTGTAGATTTAAGTTCTTCTTGTAACTTGACAATAGTCGATTGCGTCTTGAAAACTTCCTTGCGCGCTTGTCGAATCTCCTTCTCCCAAATTGTTTTACTGTGTTGGAGAGTTTCTTTGGCTTGTCCATATTTTTCCTATTGATAGACCAATTAGCTCATGTCTTGTGACAGTAATCAATCGTGATCTAGCCCTGATATACTCACCATGACATCTTCTAATCTTTCGCCAACTTTACGCTCTCGACCGCGGCTCTCCTCGACTTGCCGTCGCAGGGCTCTAGCCTCTTCACGGTAACGGCGCATCTCAGCCTCTGCCTCTTCGCGTCCTAGCATGGCTCGTTTCAAGGCGGCATCGGCCGTCTTCCGTTCAAGCTGTCTAGACATGGATGCCGCGGGACCCGTTGTCAGGTTGTTGAACTGACGGATCTTGTCGTGTACGTCGCTATCGCGAAGGTGATCACTCTTCGTGGGGGATGATGGGACGATCTCGCGCTGGTGATTGATTTTGTCGGGAGATGCTGGTTGTAGTGGTGCCGTACCAGGCGAACCTGGAAGGCTGACGGAGTTTTCGACTTGCATCATTTGTTCGCCCTTTTCCACTTTTATTTTGTTTAGTCGGTGTAGGGGTAGGGTAATTGTTATTCTGGGGAGTGTGCAATGATGTGCAGCATTGGATATTTGAAAAGCAAGGTTAATTTTGTGCAATGCGGTAAAGATTGTAGAGATTGTAAAGATTACTGTGTAATGAGGAGTGATAAGGTAAGTGGAAGTGGAGGTAATAACTTGGAAATCTGGTGATAGCGGGTCTTTACGGGGTTTGTATGTTTATCCTCGAGATTTAAACGCGTTGCCAGGCCAATGCGTAGGCACGTGACACATCCACCACTCTCACAATAGGTCTAGTTACCTGACAGCCCTGAACATTTCAGACCTCCAGGTGCTCCGTGCGCTGACCGTTGCATAGCAGCAACCGCTGAGTCAAATTTGAGTGGGGTTTTATCAGCAGTTAAATGAGTGACCCACAACGAATTCAGATGCCTCCTGTACTATGTAGATTGAATTATGCTAGCAGGCCAGGTAAGGTACGTACCGAAAATAGTCGCCCAACTTTTGTTAATTATTAATTATGTTATCTTCTCTTCAACACTGATCAACTAGGTTATAATGTTGCGTAGTGGGTTAAGCTTCATTTATATATATAGGTATATATATATATTGTGCAAGTGCATGTAGTTATACTAATTTTTGACAATAGGGTATGACAAAAGAGACCAGCAAGCATATTCCAAATCGAAAATCTATTATCTTCTCATACAGGTCATTAATCACGACTCGACTCAGTTTTGTACGATTTCGCCCGCGCCTTTTTCACTCTTATCCCTACGTATACACCTCCACCCTCTCTTCGTGGACATCTCGACGACCCGGAATAAATCCAAAAGCTAATAATAAATCAAGAATACGATCGAATCGAAGCCCCGCAATTTCGGTGGACATGCGGATACGCCTTGCCCGGTGTAAAACACTCTTCCCAAGCGCGAGGATGAGAAGCGAACGTGAATGCCAAAAGTCCAAGCCGCATATACCCATAGTACAGCCTCCTCAGAATTGCAACCAAAAAAATATGTCCGACAGACTATCGAATACCCCAAACTTCAGTTTGAAAAGCTGACGACAGAGAAGAGATGATGCGTGGTATCAAAAGAAAGAGATTATGCCGAAAACCATCCCCCATTTCCGTACTAAGCGTATTTTATTCTTTCGTCGTTTTTAGTGGTTTGCCTGACGAGCCAACTCGTTGCCTGTTTCTTTGGCCTGCACCTTGCCAGCACGGAGCAGATCACCGATCCAGGTGAGCGCCTCGCTTGTGACGACGAGACCGGTCGAGACGAGTGCCTTGCCAGAGGTTACGAGGCCATCCCCTCCAACCTTCTTATACTCGGAGCTGTAAACGTCGAAGACATGTTCCTTGGTTTCTAAACCCTTGCGGACGGGGAAAAAGAAAAGGTTCTTGCCATCGGTCCACAATTCACCGGTCGATTTCTTTAGAACGGGAAGGCGTTCGTCGATCTTGTTTAAGGCATCCTCGCCAATTTGATCGGCCTTCCTGACGTAGGGAGAGACATATTGATAGGGCTTGGCAAGATACGGAAATACCGGCTTAGCAAAGGCCTGGTAAGCAGAGTCGCCTAGTTCTATTGACTTCTGACCATAGGGGTTTCTTTTGATGTAGGCAATGCTGTCGTTGATCACTGGGTACCCTCTGATGTGCTATTTTGACGTTAGTTCCGGGTTTCGCTCTATGAGGACCAGATGAAAGCGCAACGAGCTTACAGATAGAGTTGCAGATGAGGGATGAACCTCGCCGTTAACTTGGGCGGCCATCGTTGGGCTAGGTCACCTATGTAGTAGGAGATTACCACAGGTAAGAAAGTAGAGGAGGAAGGGAAATGGATAGAAGGAGCCCTAGAGCGAGCGCGAGCGTAGGTAAGTTGCCGGGTCGCAAAGATAGTTTGTTTGGGAGAGAATAGAGGGGGGGTGGAAGAAGGCGAAGGAAGCCGCTTAATCGAGGCTGATTCGTTGACTAGATCAGCCGGGATAAGACTGAGAGAGATTGGGTGGGATGAGATGGGATGTATGTGAGAGGTATGTGAGAGGTATGTGAGAGGTATCTTAGAGGTGTGTGAGAGGAAAGAGATGGAAGGGGAGGTCGATCAGGGTTGAAGAAAAATCAGCAACTAATAACTTAAAAGACGAGGTCCATTTAAAGGCAAAAGAAATGCGGGATGAAACAAGTATAAGGTAAAGAGAAGGCATAAGACAGGTGAAATTGGGGTGCTTTCTAAAATAATAAATAGTCTAGAATAGTTCAAGCTTGATGATATTCCCTGGCTCGAACATTCTTTTTTATTTAGTATTTTAGCATGTGCTTCCCTCCTTTTGCTACCTCTTCTTTTCTTTGCCTTACACGTACCATGTAAAGAATGCATCGATTCTATTTGGTCCAATACAAGCCCTTCTTACACCTTTTCTACATGTACATAACTACATGTAGATAGGCTGTGTACATCATACATGGCAGAGTAGCATTTCCCTAATCTATGTCCTTCGTGTTGGGTACAGGACTATACGCACAGAATTGCCGCCCTTCTTGTGGACCATTTATTGACGCATTCCATGCCCTTGTTGTTTAACCAATGAAGTCACCAGCGCCGAACTCCTTTGGTTTTTTTTTTAAAGTGGATCTTTCTAGCAGCTATCCAGCTTCGGAAGCTTGAGGCAGTGGCAGCAGCAGCAGCAGCAGAAAGCTTCGGGTTGCGGTACCTGAATGCTTGCCGTAGATCCGCCGGCGGGTCAAAGTACACGTCGGAGGGGCGATAACATGTGTCATAAGCAAGATAGAGACGTCTATGCCTGCTATGCCGCTTGAAGTTACTAATCCCGGTGAACTTTACAGGGGTTTACGAAAGAAAGTCTACCTAAAGTCAGCAGTAAGGCATGGAAGTAACTAACCTAGTGGATGTATTTGTACAAGGAGTTATACGTAATGTCCATAAAAAAAGAAAAAAGAAAAAATGCCCCCCAAAGAAGGTAGCCCCTCAGCCTACAGATTATAGTGTAATATTTCTTTCTACATAATCTTTTTATAATCCCTGCCATTTTTGACATGTGAAAAACTTCGGAGCTTTTCTTTTACCCCCTACCATTTTTGCTACCTTAGTATCTGCTAACCTACCTATCTCTCTTTCGCGATCAGATAATCCATGTTCCTATCTATCCGCCTTCTTCGGCTCGCCTATCTACGCACATGGGTATGATATGTATTATACACCATTACCGCTGTGGCTTTCCCGTATTTTTCATCACAAGTCGTATCTTATCGCCTATCCTTACAATATCCTTACAATACTACCAGACCGGCACGCATGGGTCTCGAACAAGGCTCATCAAGATCTCGTTAGCACCGTGCTCTCTCATTCGATAGTTTCGAATTATTATGACCACCGATTTGAAGCTTTTCTTTAAAGGTGGTATATCCCATCCAATCCAAATCTAAGTTTCCGATTCAAGCACACCGGATGGGGGAAGACTTCTCATATAAATCAAGCCAAGACCGACCATCTTGCATCAGCACACCGTCATATGTAATGCTTACCTTAAATCTACCTTTTAACTTACCTGACCTAACTGCCTAATAACTCACCTAAAAGCTATGTAGCTATTGTGGACAATTTTTTCGCAATTAATCCTCCGCTAGGTGGACTCGGTAAGGATGAGGCCACGACTCGGCGAATGGAAATGTGACGGCGGCATATCGTGATTCGAATGACCGGGCAAGTCCCTCGTTTCTTTTACTCGCCTTGAATGGTCTAACTTAAACCTACTTTCGGCACGCGGACTACGAGCTACATTTATTAGATTATGTAGTTACTAGCCTAACATATCCAAGCGCCGAGGTATTATCAACGCTCATCTAGCATCTATCATAGCCTTTTTCTTCCAAGACCTTAGAACAAATTTCCGGAGGCATCCATCGTCTTGGGAGCCTTTAATAGTTCAAGTTTCGAAATACCATCAAAGTCAAGGTCCATATATTACGATGAGCAATACTCGTATGCATCTTAGCTATTCTCAAAATTCCAACAACCTCGGTTCAAGACGATAGAATGATTATCAACCCATTCGCCACTTATTATAGTGAACCCCTGGAGAACCGAGGGGACTTTATTCGCAAGCATAATCATACCTGTTAGGGCTATCGGGCTATCAGGCTATCAAGCGATCAGGGGGTTCCCTCTGATGGATACCAATGGAACCTGAAGGGTTGCGCGATCCCGATGCTGTATGATAACTTCCAGTCCCTTGTCTCTTTCACGGGATTCTCATTGTTCGTATGATGGATCCGTTCTACGATAATATCGGCCCCACTTCAATTACATCTCAACGGCCTATGACCTGTGATGGCGTCTTTCACATGTCAAAATCCCACGAGGCTACATACCTACATTTTAAACAAATTTACCGTCTTACCGATTAACAAATTGGATATTTCTCTCGTCATCCCGCCACGCCACGTTCCGCAAAAAGAGATGCCAAGGACGCGCGGCTATCTATCCATGCTCCTGGGACAGATTCAGCAAGAAAAAAAAAAAAAGTTCGTTTGCAACCCGGGTCCTAGGTATACCAAACTCTGTAGCAATTTATATGTTCATGTCTATTTCTACCCACCTCTTACTAACAGTGTCAGACGGCTTCAGAAAGCTTCTATTCGTGATGTTCGGTTCGTACTCATCCGCGAAACCATTATCAACATCCTTAAGCAATCATACAATCCCGTCCTTCCTAGTAAACTAGCTATGAATGAATTACATCAGAGCAGCTTGTATCATCCATGACAGCAAACAATCATCCCTTAATATGAAATTGTTTTAATGAAATATAACGAAGTTAGCTGGCCAAAAGCTCCGGGAGTTAAAGCAGCATTATCAAAATGTCAAAGCGGATAGCCATATTAGCCCCAACGTTGTCTGTATACAATTCGATTATTTCCATCATACGTATTTCCAGTTCCGCTCGGGTCCCGTAGTGGATGGTCCGACTTCCATTTAGATCCCCTCACCGGTCTACAGTCGTGAGAAATTCAAGCTCGGGAATTACGGAGCCACCAAATTCAAGACACAAGGGCGGTCAAGTCACATTATCGACAGCAGAGCCGGAACATTCCATTAATACGCCTATTTATCCTAACCTAGTGCGAACCAAGTAGCTGGAATATTGATAAGTATCGTTACCATTGGACTAGATCTCGACCAAAAATTAAAGCTTCTACATAATAGACCGGGACAACAGAGCTTCCTCGACGATCAAGTTACTCACCGCCCCATTCTCCATTATTAACATGATCTACGAATGGGCATCTAATTCGACTCCATATAAAAATATAATCAGTCTACGTACGAGGCTTCGAGGATGAGGTTTCACAACATGGAATTCGTAATATTATTGATTAGCCCTTCAATTGCCCTGAAATGGATTTAGCCATAGCCATTCGCGTTTGATGTAAGACGAAGCCGGCCGCTGACGCAAGATCATGCCATGTAATCTGGACGCCGTTCGTACTTCTACTTGGGCTTTTAGTTCGTTAGTCGACATATCTCTGCATGAATAAATCCCCCACTACCAGTATGGGTAAGTTGATATCCGGATGTCGTTCTAGCTTCCTCTATGTTCGTGGGGTTTAAAAGCCACCTAAGAAAATAGACGATTCTCTCGTCCCAGCGTACGTATATAGGACCACCAGCAAGGTCCAATTCGAGTCACACAGCATATGAACTTCGAAGCTCTCCGCGTACGTTTACTAGGTCGAGCAGCTGAAATGTTTGCTATACCACATTAGCAAAATTTAGCCACTATAATTACCAACATCTGCATAGCCTTATGCGCCGCCCGGTGTTTCTCAAGCTTGGAAATAACTCATGTATGACTCTTCAACTTCGTAATGACTATGTAATCCCTGGTGATCTACGTAGACGGGTTTATGGAGAGAAGTTATCATCAGTATTCTTGTCCTTTATGTTCGCCTCTGTTGGAAATCAGAAAGAGGGGCACGGCTACTATAAGTCAACCTTTTGCGAGACGGACGGTTCGAGCACGAATATTCGGATGGCGGGACTAGAGAGAGAACATGTTATCGCATGCTATGGACTTCCTAATCAGAAGACGGCGCAGCGCGTCGGAACGGCCCTTACAGAATAGCGAAAATTATATTGATACGCGGGGTACAGGAGCTCGATACCGGGAATGCCCGCTGTTGTGTATCATGAGCTCGGTGTGGATAGTTACATAGCAGGCGTCCACGCAGCGCAGGATCGTTACTGATGAGGAACGCGGAGATGGCGGTCCGATGTGACGGGGGTGTGACGGGAATATGACGGCATATCAAAAGAGCATTGAAGAGGAAGCGCCCAGAAAAAGATTCCGAGTAAGAGGCTTGAAAAGTGGCCATGCTCCCGTCCGACGCCGAGTATGCGTATCGCTTATATGTAGTTCTATAGCCGCCCTCTCGCTTCTGATGTAACAGCGATGGTAGGATGCATACGCCGTCGTTTATACATACGCTTCTTCCGCCTGAGCAATGGGATCTAATGACGGGGATTGTGCGATCGTGATCGTCAATGCATAGGTGCTGCTTTGACATCGGCCTACATAACGATGAATACGGAACGAAACTGGGGAAGAAAGAAGCTGATGGAACTTATAATATATGCGAAGAAGTGGCTCAGGGGTTCCCAATGTCTCGCATTCCCGTGATATTCTTGGATGCCATTGCCATGTATGCAGTTACTCCAAGAAAGATGAGGATTCTACGTCGATCAGGATGATAGCTCAGTTTTAACTCTCCAAACTGAGCTTTAATTGGACTTCAGGAGAACTCTCCGCGCCAGTGAGGCCATCGAGGAACACAAGAGTTACCTGCCGGTCTATAGCAGCCAGAAACACTCTTGTGTTACATTTCAACTCATATTAAGAAGCTGTCGTGAATACAAGAAGGGAGGGGGACACTCAACAAACCTACTGTGGCGGTGGTCAACCCCAATTCGCATATCCATTCAATGGTTTCGTTCCATGATGGTTAGTTCCAACTAATCCAGAGCTAGGCGCATTATACATTATCAGATCGCCTACAGCAGAGTCGTATCACAGCCCGCTCCCAATTATATCAAGCCACATAAGATCCATCATCTTCCTTTTTAGCCTGAGACAGGGGGGGGAGGGGGGCCAAAGGTGCGTAAGATCGACATTAGCGAGGTCGGCGTTAACGACGGCTACGGATATCCTTCGCGTGCCTGACTTAGCCGAGTTGGAATCCTGTCCGAACCCACTTGCCTACCTACCTACCTACATATCTACACGCAGACTTACTTACTTACTTACTTTCATAGTTAGTTAGTGACTACCTATACAAGGTATCTAGTATGTATACCTACGGATCGCCTGCCGGCCTTCTTCCCAGGGGTGGTGTGGCTTCGATTGCGACGCTGCGGGAATGGAGAATACCACCTACGTAGGACCGTCGTAGGTAGGTGCCACCCCGGCAGCCAGCAACGTCGCAGTCCGTGGTATGCCCGACGCCCGGACGTTCGTCTGGATATACTTAAGGGAGCAAGCCTAAGTATGCAACGCATCTGCTTTTATATATATATATTTGTAGTTATATATTTTTATTGACATTATTGTTGTCGCGCAGCCGCGTACACGCCGACATGGGTCGGAATTAGAAGGCGCATACATACATACGTACATACGTACAGTTGGAGCCGAGGGGGCTGGAAGCTACCGAGCGAGATATTCGCATGGGTATGTTCGTCGTCGCCTGCGCGGCAAGGGATGGATGCGTCGAACCCGCGCCAGACCATGTTTGTTTGAACGTTGGATCGGAATAGGGGCACGCGGGTGTGAGGGTACGAAGAGGATTCGGCCGTATTATTAGGTACCTAGTTTAGATACCTGGACCTACACATTACGGCGAGGTATTTTATATCGCCGAAGCGTTAATGAATGGCATCAAGTGAAATTTCAAATTAGGCATGCTGTAGCATCATTTATGGGGTATCTGAGACGTGAGTTTACTCGCAACAATTGCCTCGATGAGGTATTCTCATGCGATACTGAAAACGCCCCGGATGGTGTAGATGTCTTGTTAGAAGAATCGTCTCGTTCGTGGTGTTTGTGACGTTATTCTATTATCTGATATCTTTGTCAACGGAGTCTCACTAAGGGAGTTAGGTTAGTTGATCGTGGACGTCGACGGCCAGTCTTGAGGGTTTAGAGTAAATAGTATCACACGGCGTAAACCTCAAAACTTAAAGATAACTAAGCCTAAGTTGACCTTTCTATCATGAGACTTTTATTTTATTTTTTGCATTATTACGATAAAAGTTTGTCTAAGTTTTCCCCATAAGCTTCATCACTTGCAAGCAGTCAAAAGCCCGGAATAAGACATAATAATGGTACGGGTCTATTATCAAGTTATCTTAAGTTGGCCTTAAGTTAGGTGCCTTGATGATCGCAATAGTAGTGATAAAATACAGCATACCTACTTGAAAGCCCCATCTAAGCCGTGTACACCTAGAAGGGCTATATATCACTCAATGTTAACATCACGGTCTACGAGATAGAGACAGCGACATGACCACGACTATCATGCTATGCCCTGAAATTCATAGATGTCATGGAAGAATGGCAGACAAGTTTGAAGTATCCAGGTAGTCTTTCCTGACGGGTAGGTAGTGGATGAAGATATTTTTGGCTATCCGAGTTGAGCTAAGAATATCAAGGGGCCGAGTTGATTTAGTGTATACATGTTAATGAGGTCTTGGAAAGATATATATATATGCTCTATTTCCTATGCAATTGGGTTCATCAAATTCGAGTATTCATCTTATCCATATCATGACCATAATTTTAGAATCTAGATGTTTAAAAACAAGCAACAACGTAGTGTGGCTAACGTAAAACTCTAGCTACGTGGTGAATATACCATGTAGACTTATAATAAAATTAGTTGATCGAGGTATGAAGCGAAGAAGATAGGATGAATACCCCAAGTGCTAGTTGGTAGGTTGATAGATGTCTTAGTATTACCCCTATTTCCTATCCTGGGGTTGACATCACCATTATAATCTTCGATCGGGTAGTAAGGAATCACGACATGGAATATATTAACCTACTAAAGCCCCAATAATTATTTCCTCCTCGGATTTCTATAGTCCAGTTTCACTTAATGACTCTACCCTATTTTCCTCTACCAGTACCCAGTCTATACATGCATATGCTTTTCCAGTAAATTTTCCCAGTCCCCAGAAACGAGGTTCAAATCTTCGCTGTCAGCACCGCCCTGAGATGGACGTCGCCACGTTCCAGCTTATCAATAGCTTCCTTGACACCGGCCTCCGTCATAGGGAATGTCTGAGTAATCGGCCTGATGTTGTGCAGTGCTGCGAACGCGAGCATCTCGCGGTGCACATTCCTTGACGCGACGAGAGATCCTTGCACACCGATGCCCTTGAACACGAGAGGCATGTACGGGATCTCGAGGTTACCCGAGTCGACGGACAGCGGGTATATGGCGGACCCGGGCGCCATGATGGGTAGGACCAACCCCCAGTTCGGCTGCGCGGATGTTGTGACTAGGAGTCGGTCAATAGGGGTGGATACTTCAAGCTTGTCCTTTCCCTTGATAGAGACGAATTCGTGGGCGCCGAGTTTCATGGCTTGCTCCCGTTTCCTGTCCGAGCCCGAGAGGACTACAACGCGGTTTCCCATCTTTGCGGCGAATTGGATGGCTAAGTGACCGAGGCCGCCTAGACCAATGACTGATATGGAGTTAGTCACGGCATCTTTCAGGGGATAAAAGGAGTGGATAACGTGTTGGGTATATGGAATAGGAGTAGGACCAAAGACTTACCACCAACAGTCTCGGTAGGACGAGTGTTATATGCCTGCAGAACAGCGAACACTGTAGCACCGGCGCACTGCAGAGGAGCAGCATCGATATCGCTCATGCCCTCTGGGATCTTGTGTAGAAACGCCTCGCGGACAACGGCATAAGAAGCAAAGCTGCCCTGAGTGACCTTCTCCGTACCGTATACGGCACGGTCCACACAGTAAGTCTCGTTTCCTGTCAGGCAATTCCGGCAGTTGCCACAGCTGTCGTGCTGGTAGCCGAATCCGACACGATCGCCCTTCTTCAGGAACTTGCTCTCTGGACCCACGGCCTCGACGACGCCGACACCTTCGTGGCCGAGGACAACGTCATCGTGTAACTATGGAATCGGTTAGCGAGGGAACACATTTCTGTGCGACTAGGTATATTCGCGAACCGAGTGAAGATCTGTCATGACTTGTCAGCCACTGCTGCTTGTAGCGCGGAGGATAGGGGAAGATGGCTTACCAGTACCACATAAACCCGAGGCTGTAATCCTCATCAACACTTTATCGCCGGTGAGATTTTCTGGCTTGGTGACAGAGCTCTTTGTGACTCCGTTCTTGGAGCCCTTGTAGACGGTGAAAGAAGTCATGGTGGAAAAGGGGGTTTGGTGGAATGTTATATAACTAGGTATAATAAGAATTTAGGTGATATAACGGTAATGATCTTGAGACTGTTGTTTTTCTTGAGTAGATAATCGACTCAACACTCGAGGCCTAGCACCCCTTTATATGTACCTACCTATGCATGGCGGTTGATCTCAAAGTTAGACCGCTGCTGTGTGACTAAGGGGAAACGCCGATGACAACTACTAGGTAATGATGCCTTCTAATTCGGCGATAGGTAAAACATACTCCCATTTCCACATTCGGAGATGGGTGAGCAACGTTATTGTTTATTTTAAATTCTATTTAGGTTATAAGAGATGTATTGTTAAGCCGTTGATGTCGTTGTATAATCCTCTCCGTAAAGTTTACGCCGGACTACCATGTACGATTTCCCTCCGGCTTCTCCTCCGGTAACTCCTTTGGGACTCGTGAATGCAAGGGAGAGTTTGATCGGGCTGGTCGTTTTCCAGCCCCGACAGCTTCTTATTAGTAACACCCCGCAGCACGAAAAAAAAAAGCATGGGAGCATTACTCGTCAGGGATGGAAACCTTATTGATCCTTCCCGAACCCCAAAGTAACTCGACGTCATATTGATAAATGCCTGATATTGTTGCATGGTGGTACTTACCTCATTTATACGTAATTAATGGCTATCATCCCCTTTTTAATACCTACCTACCTAATAACCTACCTAGAAACCCTTTATAACTGTTGGCCGCTCAGTCAGCCACCCACACCATTATTCTCCTCAGTCGGATGGGGAGTTAGTCAGTTCACTGCTGGACTACGTCAGCTGTATATAAGATCGTATTCGTATATACATACCTGTCTACGTACGAGATGAATATCATGTACCTAACCGTAGGTAATTAATCGCCTACTACAGTATATACGACTACTTTTGTTGAAAGTTACCACCGACATCATAGAGACCGGTGAAATATACCCATGTACATAGAGACAATAAAGGAGGAGTAAACGAGTTGAACTAATATCATTTAATAGCCATATCGATTCGTACGCCTAGAGCACCTTGCATTCCTCATATAACAGTTGACACAGTCGAAGAAAAAAGGAAGATGCGGCGTGGCATCTTATGTTCATACATACCTCCTAAGGCACCCTATCAACTTCTACTCACCATTACCCGTATATCCATTGGGCTCCAGCGTCGCCATTCATCGTCGGCCACGACAATGTCCCGAAGTTCCCAAAATCCTGATTATCGAAAGTGAAGGCCATGTCAATTGACCCGGCCAACATGCCCTGCATGGGTAAGCCAGTCCCATCGTTATAACCCCAATCCCCAATCGCCGCTAGCGCTTCGGGGGGGTTACCGTTAATGAGCGTTTCGTTATTCGTGGTCTCCCAATTATTAGAATCTTGAGGCGTCTCGTCGATTTTCTGCATCGAATCTTGCTTCTCTTGTGTTTGTTTGATAAGTATATCGGCCTGCGCACTGACATCGCGCGTGATAGCAGCTGCACTAGCTGCAGTTTTGATGCTTCTTTTCCAGATGTCAAAGACAGCTATGGCGAGGTCGACGGCGCTCCTTGCTTCTGGGGTTGTAGAACTTTGTGGGTAGGCGATCACATAGCCGATAAGTGACATAGTAGCGTTCCACTGCCACTGAGACGCCTCATGCCAACCGGTAAGGATAGACGTCGTTGAGAGTACTTGATGTAAAATACGTGTCAATGCTATGGCATGGCGGGCACAATCTGCAGCAATCCTGTCGGCTACGGGCGTAGGCCCTGCTGCCGGGGCAAATCGTATAAAAGGGCGGAACAGATTTATGCATAGGTTGTGATACATAAGTTCCAACAGAAGACGCTGCCGCTGCAGCCAGAGTGATGCGAATTGCTCGATTTCGAGAGGAGTGAAGTCGGTTGAAAAGGGGACCCCATTTTCCCGGCGCTTAGTTTTTAGCAAGCTGGTGACGCCCTTCACCCAGTCCTCTATCCGATCTATATAAGGGCCTAGAAACTCTGCATGGGACTCGATAATCTTTGGGTCATTTCGTGAAGCCTGGTCGTCGAAGACGCTAGTAGTGCTGAGCTGTTTCTTGTAGAAAGCCGTGTAAGCTACTCGGATTACTCGAAAGAGCTTAACGTTTTCAAGATTGAAGGTTAGCCATGTGGCGTCCTCTCCGAGTGGAGCAAACACGGAACCCGATAACGTTGCGCATTCCCGGTCATCTCCCGGCAAGCTGCAAGTAGTATCGGTGTGATCTAATTGGAAGGGGCGGCCTAGTTTCATGCTGATCTTGCTATCGAAGACGTAAAGAGTCCATAGTAAACGCTTCCGCATTTCTCGCTCCCGTTTTGGCATATCTTCGGGCGGCTCAAGATGAAGGCCAAGCATATAAGCTGTCCGCACGGCCAATGTACAGGTGCTATCGGACATATTTGGGAAAGATGCGGAGCACAAGTATACGGAGGACAGGAGATGACATTGTAGAGTTAATATGGTAGGGTTCTCCAAGTCGTTGGTTAACAACCTTTGACAACGCTGGTAATACCACCGACTACCGGCGATAATATCGTTGATGCCATCCTCAAGGCCTGGCTGTAGCGCCGTGTTATATTGCATGCATAAGGCGATGACTATGTCAACAAGCGCCGAGGGCTTCCGCTCTCTACCTGACGATGTCCATAGGGACTGGTAATGTTCCTTAAACGTGCCTTCATCTAAAACCAGTAGCGAGGTGTGGAGAGAATTCCAGAAGAGACTTATAAAATATTCTTCTTGTGTTGGAGTTAAATAACTTCCAGTGATGGCGGGATCACCTGTCGCAGTAGTGGCCGGCCGATCACTCTGGCCTTTCGTACAAGTCTGGCTTGTCCCATCGAACAGCTTTACTGGATCTGGTAGCATACGATCGATGGGTCGGGCTTGCTGGAGAGAAGTATTCAAAAAGGTATTCATACGCCTAATGAAGTAGAAAAGGGAAGAAGCACCATACCATGTCCCCTGCTGAGAACGGGTGGTAGGAATATGTACTCCTTCTCTCGGCTTCTTTCCTTCCGGGCTACTTCCACGTTCCCCCGGAGAATCAAGGGCTTCGGGACCCTCGGAGCCGGAGGGACCAGATGAAGCAAGGCTTGAAGGTGTTTGAGGCGTATTAAGCCCAGTAGTAGGCTTTGTAGCCTTACGCTCATTCTCGAGTTCTCGCTCTAATTCTCTCACCCGGTTTTCTAGACGCTCAATTTTTCGATAAGCATGAGGAAGCGTACGAACAGGTATCTCTCCCTGACTGCACTGGCCATTTCTCTTCCGGCAATTTGAACACGGAAGATGATTATCACATTTAATGCGGTGCACACGGCACCAATCACATGCCCGAGCTACTTGACTCCGCTTCTGTCGAGGTTTGGGGGGTTGCGGTTCCGGAGTTAGCGGAACGCTCGATTCGGTAGAACCTGCTGCCGTTCCAATAAATGTAGTAAACATTGGCCCGTTAGATTGGGTTTTTAGATTATCTTAACCATGTGATAAAGATACGAGAGATATGGGAGATATGAGAGATATGAAAAAATAAAATAAAATAAAATAAAATAAACTTGTAGGTAGCACAACGGCAAGAAAAGCTAAGTTTGGAATTAGGGGCGAAATTTGAAGAGGCAAACTGAACTAGGCGGGGATTTGAGAATTGAAGGGGACGGAGAACGGGAAGCGGTTACTCAGCACCAAGGCACGCCAGGATTAACTAAACTTAGTAACTGCCTGGGTTAGGTACTTAGGTACGTAATATGGAACCTACCTACCTACATAGGTACCTCATAGTCTTCCTTTTTTTTCTTTTTTTTTTTCTAGATGGAATGGAACCTAGAATCTCCTAGATTACATTATAATACAAAAAGGGGGGCCAATATTTAACCCGTTCACAATAACACCTGTTATTATTGCATTCATTTCCAAAATATTTCAAATCATTTCGCCTCTTTTATACTAGTTAAAGAAATTTTATAGTCAATTTGATTGATGCTCAAGTAAAGCTGTACCAGGATGCATACTTCATCATGTCCGGCAATTAGGTGTTACGTACCCGCGCACAAAGTGCATCACCTCATGTACCAATTTAATGTATCTACATGTACTTAAATCAGTAGGTAAATTCCCGTCTCAATGCATCGGATACATACCTACATGTAAGCATCTACCCGTAGGTACAGCTTTAGAATGCCCCATGCATGCATAAATATCACGGGATTGCCACGTGATACTCTAGAGTCCAAACCATCTTCAACAAATGCTGAACTACCTCTATGCGTCGATTAGGCCGTAATTAGGTACAGTTTCAGGCTGAATCAGGTGTCAAGGTTCATAGAGCAAAATATATATGACGCCTTGGATTTCTATACCTTAAGAATTATACTAATATTTGATTTGTTTCGCCATAGTGGAAGACAAGAAATTTTTAATATTTTTATTTCCTGCTGTTGCTGATGCAGTTATATTCCCCCCCTTTTCTTATAAGTAGTATTTTTACACAAACGGAAAACTAATATACGAGTGATCTAGACATGACGAAAATTACGTGGTACAGCTTTTAAGTTGAAATATAAACGACAAGCGTCAGTCCAGCCCTTGGAATCTAACGCAGTCGTTTTGCATGTTTAATATTACAACAAAAGAGCCTTGACGCCGTCGCATATGCCGATACCTCATATCACATATCGTAAGAAAAACTCCTCCGATGTACCATCTACCAACCCCTGCCGTGAGGCTGATTCCTCCGCATTACCTCTATAATATACATCTATATGCTGTCCATGACACCATCTAGTTCTATCCTCTATAAGTCGATGGATTTTGAGAACTCAATGCTCGCTTGCTGATTCAAATCAATTTTTCCCACGCTCGAACGCCCGAACTAGAAACCCGCAACGCAAAAAGGGCAAATATTGCACAGCTTTAAAGGGTCCATAAGCCACTGCGGCGTTTCCCTAGCGGGTAAACGATGAGTGCGCTTAGGAAAAGGCCGACTGTGATACCGATAGCGATTTGGATCATCGAAGCGGCGACATTGAACACTATCGTATCTAGGGGTTGGCCTTGTTGGATCGTGACCTAGCCGAGGTGTTAGCTAACAATCGAAAAGGGGGGGATGAGAGTATGCTAATGCTTACAGTACTGGTGCCATTAACGACCTCTGTAGAGTTGTTTAGTTCGTTTGCAGTGCTCAACCCGCTTAGCAAGCTTCCCGTCGCTGCCAAGCCACTGGGTACTTGCACAAAAATAGCAGGCAAAAGAGCAGCAGCCGCCACGCCATGTCTTAGCCTTGAATATAGGTTTGCAAGGACGCCAACGGTGAAGGCACCTAGAGTGTTGGCTATTTGTGGGCTAGCTGCGAATTTGGGGCTGCTGAAGAAGTTTACGATATATCCGGCAAAAGAAATTATTACCATGACTGGCATCTGTTTCCATTTTGCCTGGTTGACGATAGCAAGACACAAAGTAAAGAGTGGTACAAAGAAAAATCGGTAGTAAGTAGGTATAGGGTTTGGACAGGTCGTCGCCGATGTGGCTTTAGGATCCATCAAACCGTAAAGAGCGGTTCCGACAGTGATGCCGAAACCGAGAAACAACGAGTAGATAATGGCGTAGACCATACGAATAGAGCCAGGGACCAAAGCGCGGGATTGAAGCTCAAGGGCAGAACACACTACAAAGTCAGTTAGCAATTGCAAGCCTAAAACCACATCCAGGTTCGTGTACTTACAGACAAACCACCCAGGTAGAATCAATGCGATAGAGCTCTGAGCCAAGGATGAGAAACAAAATAGTCTCCCACCAGCAATGCTACCAAATGCTCTACTCAGAAAACTGGTTAATACGGCGGCAGTGATCTCGAAGACATTATTGTAAAGATCGGACCGAGGCGCAACGATAATCTGTAGAGTACCAACGAGACATCCCAAGAAGAAACAGATGGGGAGGTCGATTAACTGCCCCTCGAAGGCAAACGGCGCAACTGCCGCACTCGCTAGGCCGAATACTACGACTCTAAGCCACGGGTGAAATTTATCCTTTGTCTCCATGACTGTCGATAGGGAATCGATAGCCTCTTCCAGGTCAATCTTGTCGTGGAGAACCAGTTTGTATATCTCATGAACATCTCTGAGTTTTCCAAGATCAATCCCCTGGTTGGTACGAACGATTTTCACCTCAGTAGTATGAGTCGAACGGTCATCAAAGGAAATAATCATGCATCCGGGTAGGTAAAGGAACTGTCCATCGATCTCAAGTACTCTAGCCGTCATCCGCAAGTATTCCTCGAGACGGTGAGTCGGGGCTCCATAAAGCATAAGCGCTTTGCACATCTTAATGATATACTTTTGCCGGGTTAAGGTCTCCGCGATGTGCATTGTAATTCGAATCTCATCCTCCATCCGTGGTCGACCAAAACTCAATATCCGTCCGCTCGGGCTGCGTCGGTGTTTGGGTCGTTTTGGCCTTGTGGTGGTGTTTGTTGCTGATGGACCGCTGACCCCAGCACCAGCGAGACGCGCAGATGCTTCCACCAGGTTGGCCAGGGTATCCTGCGAGCGGTTCTTTTCATACCATTTTCGCCGGTTAGGTGTTGTAGCACCAGAAGAACCCGGTGTGGTAAACTCACTACCATGCTCGGACTTCCGGCTGGGTGGATAGTTAGGAGAACTGCCAGCCTCCACAGGCTTATACAGTCTCAGGAGGTTTGATAAGACACTGGCGCGATATTCAGAGGGCGGCGCCACGTATAACTCATGCTTTGGTCCGTCGATCGGTGTAATTTGGCCGGAGCTCAAGGCGGTGCTGGCGGTTGGTGCATGGTATCTCTCATGATTAAGCCTTCGCGTGTGAGATCGGACAAGGTTATATGCTTCCTTCTTCAGGGCCCGTTGCTCTTCGGAGGTGGCCTTGTGTGCGGCATCGCCATTGGCCATGTCTGAGGGATTCATGGGGTAGTCGTCCAAGGCATATCCCGAAAACATATCACCGCCGACATTCACCGTTTCGGCGTCCGAGTCCAGAGACGTTCTCGTCGACCCCGGTGCCGATTGTGAACCTAGTAGGGTCGCGGCAATTTGTTGAGCACGCTCCTGTGCGGCGTGGGCCGACATCACTTTCTCGGAAGCAGGATCATCGTCATCGACAGACTCGGGAATACTAGTCACCGAGTTATAAGAATTTCCACGCAGGACAGAGGGCCTCGGCCGAGGAGGTAGCGATAAAACATCATTGCGTGACTGTGTCGCCGATAAACCAGATAAATCAAAGAAAGATGTTGGTTCGACTCCTGCGACACTATTGAAGCGTACTCGGCCTTTTTCCTTCCTTGTTCCAACATTGAGGGCATTGATAGCAGTTAGATCAGGCGACGCTGGGCTCTGGGGCTCCTCGTTGGGAGGAGTTGAGGTCGCACTGGCATCATTGCGAGGCGTCCCGGGGGTCTTGTCCATGCCGAGAGGATTAGTGGCTCTGAAACGAGGGAAACTAACGAGGGACCAAATGTAGAACGAAAATAAACAAAAATTTAATCAGAAAATGCAAAACGTT
The DNA here is from genome assembly GCA_025201765.1 of Daldinia sp. FL1419. Lineage (NCBI taxonomy): Eukaryota > Fungi > Ascomycota > Sordariomycetes > Xylariales > Hypoxylaceae > Daldinia > Daldinia sp. FL1419. Next base: position 90,861 of record MU623422.1, read on the forward strand.
GTTTGGTGAGTGTCGCGAGGGGAGTACGGAGGATAGTGCTAGCGAAACTCTACGTTTTTATTTGGGACGAAAGGTATGGCGAAGGTGGTATGGCGAAAGGGACGAATACGGGGTTAAGCTAAGATTGGTAAATGTTCTAGTAAAGCGAGAATAGGGTTGGTGAATTCGAGTATCCGATGCAAGGCCTGGCTGTACGATCGGAAAGGTCCTAAGGTCCCAAGGTCCTAATACACAATGGTGAAGAGAAGCGAACGATGAAGTATGATCAAAGAATAAGTCGAACCATTATTGGGAGGTCACTACAAAAGGGTTCGCAAAGTCCAAGGCTTCTTGTACGCTGAACAAAGCGAAAGCACGAGAAGGGCGGTCCAGAATTTAATAAACTGGGGACAAGCTCCAGACCCGATACAGATCTTCAAGCTCGGGGGTGGCTCGTTACTCAAACTAGTGTTGTGACGCGCAACATGTATGTTAGCGTGTATGTGTGTATGTGTGTATTGCACAATGCGGTAATGTACAATTCAAGATATATACGGATGTATATACGAATGTGGATATGTCCACATCAGTGCAAAATCCAAAATTCACAAATGGTGCAAATGGCAACAAGCGGGTGGGCCACACCTAACATAGATACACACCCAGCATCAACCAGCATCAGCCAGCATCAGACACCAGAACGGAGGAGGGATGAAGGGTGAAAAGTAAAGGGTGAGGGTAATAACGGGCCGATGTAAAAATGCTTGCTGTTTAGTAGAGTTGGATTATCATGTCGCTTGGGATTGGACATTAACAGAACTACCGGCAGACGAGCTTCATATGGATAACGTGCAATGAACAACGAGCAGAGCAAGGTTGCTCGTGAAGTGCGACCCTTCGGTGGCCAGCTAGAACAGCTAGGCCAGCCAAGGAGTCGGAAGGGCGACACCCTAACCACCCCCCTTCCATTTCCTTATCTCGTTGGGGGGAGGGACTCCACCGCCCATTGTCCACAGTCAACCGTTCGAAGCGGGTTTAGAAGGGCAAGAAGGGGGAAGAGGAAAATTTAGAAAAAAAGAAGGACCTGGCGATTATGGGCGATCCAGACCTCAATCGAGAGGGATCCAAATTCTGGTTGGGTGGAGCGGCAAGGAATACTAATGGCTCGTAATGTTGTGTCCTGACGTCGATGTTGGTACCGTATGTTTAGTTTACCTCCTAAACAGCTTAACCTAGGTATCTTTAATGTACCATAGGTAGGACCAAACAGACAAGGGGGGGAAAAAGTATGGTATAAAGTGGGACAGATGATGATGCTGTAAGAACTGAAATGCACGGATTGTTGTGTTTCCCAGCTTCCATGCATTTACCATTTATCAATCATCTTGTCATCGTGGACATCTTAGCTGCGATGTGGATCAGTGGATCATCTCTGCTTTCTTTTTAAAGCAGCCAAGGATGAGCTCTGTCCAGCATGTTTATAATTGTGTAGATAGATTGGCCGATCCATTCCTTGGCTCCTGTATGTATAGATTAAGAATAGACATCCTCCCGGTAGTGAAACAGGGCACGGCAGAGCCGCAGGGGCAGCATTCTGCAGCGTGCAGAGGGGAGGGGGAAATTTTGGAAATTTGGAAATTTGCTGTAAATTTCACATGCGCGGGATGGTATTGAAATGCCGTTTTGGATGATTGGAGCGGTTCGTGATTCGTGGGAGCCGCCACAAAAGCCATAATGGGAAATGTCGAGGGAAAAAAAAAAAAAAAAACCTTAATGACGCCTGCGGCTGTCAACGGCTCCAGCGGGACGAATTTTTACAATTGCTACCTTAACCCGCCTGCCAAGTCCGATTTCGTGCCTTCCTTTCTATCTATCCGTTCTACGATATTGTAGGTGCTCTCGTTGGTGGCTACCGTTGAGTGCGCTTAAATTTTTTTTCTCTTTCCTTCTTTCTTTCTTTCTTTCTTTCTTTCTTGTCTTGTCTTGTCTTGTTCCTTCCCTTTCCTTTACTTCTTTTATTTTCCACGCTAGCTGACTGCTTTAGCCACGGGGGCTATACGACTAAAAAGGGCCGGAATGCCACATCAGGCTTAGTGCTGATCATTTTCAAAGAGCTTACATTAGAGGCAGCTATTGTGTACACTAGTATACACACTAGTATACACACTAGTACATGCGTACATGCGGGATCCATTTCTTTTCGAAACGTTCTTGACTACATACATCTGTCTATACATAAACCTACGTCGTACAAGACGCAAAATGGAACAATTTAGTAGTGTTTTAGTATGTGCATCTCCAGTTGATCGCTGATAAGGATACCTAGTCTGCTTATATAGCGTCAATCGACGCTTGATGATATCACATTAAGGAAACTTATTCCAACCAATTCCAGATGTTCCTTCCCCAACTTACCATTCTACTAATTACCTGCCTATCCATCTGCGGCACTGCCCCCTACCCGTCTTTTCCTCACTCGTATTCCGTGATCGTAACTTATACATCCCATCCATGTCTCCTCCATAACTCCATACCTTCCATACCTCCCTACCACATATCCCATACCACACACATCCTATTCCATGCCCGTACATGTGTCCAGTACCTACATTAGGTACCTCTCGATCATACATATCCTTACATAACCGGTTAAGCATAACGCAAGCAATCGATCCCCCCCTCCGTGTGGTTCTCCGTGTGGTTCTCCGTGTGGTTGTATACATCTTTCTCGATCCTACAAGCATGACAAACAGTTATTCGGCCTGTTCAACCGTAGCAGCCCATCGTGGTGATACTTGGAGGTCCGATCATTTCCCCAGACGTCTTAGGTCGTGGAGCGATATATTAGACACGACACTCTATTAGATAGATCACCCTACCTTGTTCCGGCTTTGTATACACACATGGTTTACATACACGTTCAAGGTAAAATACAAGGTCTAATAAAGTACTACGACAACTTTTTAAACAATTACACAACACCCGGTTCCGCGACCAGCCCTTGTGTTCCGGGAGCCTGCGATGTCAATCAGCCGCTAAGTGCATCGCTGCCCGCATAGCATCGTGTACTATAGAGATGATTAACTGATCCTTGCAATGTGCATAATCGGCTTGCGCCGCCCAGTCGGTCGACGCCAATTGAGTCACGCTACACCGCGGCCGATCACTACCGACGGATGTAGCGCAACAGCTAAGCCCGGAGCTTCACAGCATCTGTTCAATCGGCGCTACGTCTGTAGTGTAGTCTTGATGCGATCGTTTTTCCTAGAGCTAGGACGAGTTGGGACCTTGGGTCTCTTAAGCTCTTAAGATTCGTAGCCCTTAGGTCCTTGGGGGTCACCTTTTAGCACCATATCTCATCCCCATCTCCTTAGTTCAGCCACCTTAAGCTCTAGCATCTTGCGGTGTCTGTGCGGACTGGGCAAACTCCACCGTCTAGACCTCGTGGACCCTACTTCCAAGTCAGATTGTTGGCTTGTGTCTCAGCGTTACTGTTTTTAGACCCGTAACCGGATCAGCTCGCAACCTAAGCGCTAGATTGCTAGGATTTTGCCCAATGGCGCCAGGGATGCCTCAACTATCTTGGGCCGAAACCTCCTCATGTCTTGCGACGCCGATTCGAAAAGCAAGCCCGATTGACCATATCTCATCAAATCTCGTCTCTCAGAAGCCTATTGCATTGCCACATCACCACCACTTTGTCGTCTCCCGTTGTTGCCGAGTTCGTCACCTCTCCTGCCCCTGTCTGTGCCTTCAATTTGAGGAAATTGATATAATATGCGGGAAGTACGCTTGCCGGGAAGCTTTGTCTCCGCCCTCACCCACTGTCCTATTAACGGGTAAGGTGCCCAAGCGGACACACCCATATTTCTTCTTTCGGCATTGAAACAACCCCATTGGATGAACCTTTCCGCAAAAAAGATTGTTTCCTTTTTGCGCTTTGTCCAAAAGGCGTTCTCAGCGCATAGCAACCACGCTTGGTCGCGATCCCGGCACCGCTGTGCGGCTACCTAGTTAAATTCAAGTTCCTAATCCGCGAAGTCAACACGTGGGATAAGTGACAATACCTACGAAAGCCACTTTCCATGGCACCACATACTACTGGCCCCCAGGCTGTAGAGCTCCACCTTATGAGACCGGAAAGAAGCTAACAGGGGCGCTTCGACGTTGGCGCGGCCTTCTCGAGTGCTGAGTGTCCATAATCAGCTATCACAATAATAACTGTTAATGCAGTTGCAGATGATAGCTCGAAAGCCAAAACAGTTGAAGGAACGACACTTTCCGGAAACTTTAGACGAGAATATTCTAACGCTTTGAGGATCGACAACGCGCAGCGTTTGGGCAATACATATCTAGGTAGTTATCTAGGCAGGTAGTCATCGTACCAGACCTATGAATGAAGTTGAGTGACGAAACGTAGCAATGTAGTAACCTGAGGGTGTATGAGTAAAGCACCCAAAAATACACCCCTCACCAGTAAGAACTCTAGGCGCGCTGCAAGTCATCCTTGGCCCTTATGGCAAATGCAATTCCCGGCGAGAGGTTTCCTGCGAATTGTAATATTCGGTTACCTTACCTGACTCGCATCGAGAAGCGAATATTGCCAGTATATAAGCATGCCACCAGGATTGACATGAAACCTGTGCTCAACGTTACTCTACAGAGGCGAAATGACGAGCCTGGCGACCAAACGAAATGGGAAACTGGATGCAGCGTCCGTCACTGTAGTAATTCTACGAAGATCTCTATGCGAGATCATTCTTGCCACGTATATCGTAGCCTGCCACTACTTCCTACCTCAATACCCCTGAGCAGGTGTAGGTTGTCAAGAATAAATCGGTTAGATGGCCGCATACGGATAATTCTCGAATCGCACAAGCGAGGATCACGAAAGATTGGGTACTCATCCGGACGTACATACGTCTCGGAATCCTTCACGGACCAAGTTGATCGGAAGTAGTCGGCCGTCGTAAGGAAGCAACCCTACGTAACAACCAGTACCGTATAACTACCAACCGGGGTTATAAGGCCATGAAACCAAGGATGTTCGCGGCCTGGGTGGGTTATAAAAGGAAGACTATAGATAACAAGACTAACTCTAGTTAACAAGAAGATGGGTACCTAGGTAAGCAGTTCAAGAAGAAAAAGATGAGTACACCTTCATTATGACCGCAAACTCACTACATTCACTTCTGTCGTGTCACCGCTACTTTACACAAATAAACGAGCCATAGATAAGAAGAGCCAATGCTCAAAAGAACCAGAGGCGGGCCTAGACTATTGAGTGCTACCCTCTGCCGTTGCGAGATGTGAGGGGCTTTGGGTGGTAGCCGTGGACGAGTAGTAGAGATAAGCACATGTCTTTGGTTTTAGACAAAGTAGAAGCCACTTAACTTTAATATGTACATATATAATTTCTACTGATGCCGATGTGGGGATATACTATTGGTGTTTTCGTTTCGTCTGTTCGTCTTGTTAATAATATGGTTAAACCATCCCACATGGCAACTTGCGGATCCTACAGATCGGACAGTTCACACGTAGTAAGGTACTCGGTATTTTGAATTTGGCAATGCGACGGTAACATATCTTCACGATACTACCTACATATAGCCCTCGCAAACTATGGTAGCGTATAATTTTACGCGCCAATTCAGACCATGAATGCACCCCAAAACATAGGATAGAGATTTCATATACTTTAGTTTATGTGAGAACCATATCTCCTCCAAGACCGGACGTCTCGAGCTCCCAATCCTACGCTAGCACTCATATAATTCGGATAGAATTTGCGTTATATATTTAGACAGTATAGGGAGGTAGGTACCTAGTATTTTTTGATTTCGAATCAGGAATTCAAGTGCCGAGACTAAAGGCTTACATGTCTCTTACGATCAACCCAATTGGGATATATAAAATCTCAAATTTTACCTGTCAATTTGATCGATAATCTACTACCACATCTACGGGTATGATTACACCATCCACGACAAAAAGAAAACAATTATTATATTGTGGCAAATAAACAACCACCTAGAACTTTCTCCTAGGCTCACCAAAATGAAAAAGAGTCAAGTAACAGTTGCTCCAAATCACATAAGTCAATTGTCATAGCGTTAAATAGTAACTATGAACCGAAATGGTTCAGGTCGCTCTATATTTCAGTTTATATTTAGACTCTACTTTCAACGGTACCTTGGTAGCAGCAGTTGAAAGGGGGAAATTGCAGTTGTGGATTTAAAAAGTACTTTGCCTTCATACTGATCCAAGCTGTTAGCCTCAGGGGTTATCGGAATAGTATCCTTGTTCTTCATCTCATTATACCAAATTCGGAATATTCTACAGAGTATTCTTTTCAGCTTTGATATCCATATAAGATCTCCAAGAGTAGGTATATTAGCTGGCGCATAATACTTTGCAGCCAAGAATGTCAGCAGCCAATAACGATTAGCTATAAGAGACTTCATAGTGCCACTCGAGGCAAAAGGTTGAATAGATTATGTTGAATGGATGGTAAATTTAAATCAACTAAACATCCATTCTTCCTAATATATTTAACTACCTAATCTTGGGGTTATTCATATCCATAGCATGCGTAATGGGGTTTCAAGATTAATTGGGTGCCCCTTAGTTACCAACTAGGAATACAGTGACACTCAAGCGGAATTGCTGAATCAGGTAGTCTGGTGTTATAAAGACTCTATCGACTTGTCCCCCCAAGAGCCAGAAATTGGGTAGACTGTTGCCACATGAAAACTCCCCAACAAGTGTAGCCGTCAACTTTGTATACACATTCCATGCAATGAACGGATGCGTAACCGAAGTTGGCTTTTGGAACAAAACGGCGTATGATAATAGACCTAAAATTCTCTTTCTGCTATCCCGAGTGGCTATTGCCTACACAAGAAAGGCCGTTAGAGAATATATAGAGATTTAGTTTGATTTAATTATAATCCTAGAGACATCTAATTCAACAGGTGCCTTAAGCATATGTAGCCACCAAACCCCCACTGTAAGTTCCATGGTCCCCACAGAATGATATAATTATCTTGAAATCTCCGAGCATCTCACGATGTCCACGTCAATTGGCGGCAAAGATAAGATATCACTACATTGCTCAACCGACCGATATAACACTCGGATTTGTACTATACTGAAGAAATAACTCCATGCCTATGCCATGACTTCTCAAGCACTCCATTGTTTCCTTCTATATGCGCATACGGTAGCTAGCTGGTCAGGCTTGACTCCAAACCCCCTACATCTCTCAGTGACTCCAATGCTTGCCTACTGACAATGAGCTTTAGCTTTCGAGTTATTGTTTATATATGAATAGGCATTATGTAATGCTCTAATCATTACATGTTCAAGGGTAGCACTTCGACTAGGATAATCTCTTCCGTACATGAATGTTGACGTTGTCATGAGGCGGACCAAGAAGCAAGGAAACAACTTCGTTGTTCCGTGAGGAACCTATCTACAACTATGGCTAAGAGTGACTGCATATAGAACAAGTCCTTTGCTCTATATGTAGCACAGGCTAGAACCCTGAGAGACGTACACTATTTCTCGAGATATACGCTTGGATGGATCTATTTTCTTTAAATCTTTTTTCGTTCGCCCAACTGCCCCCATATGTGCCAATGGGGTCATAAGTCTCATGAAGCTAGGTCTCTATGGTAATATCTTCTGCAAAACTCATTCGATCATGGGGTATACATTGTTAGAGAAGATCGCTACTTGTAGCCTCGCTCATAAAGTAAGGGGTACCCAGCCCCGGGGTTTTGAATGTAGAACTTCCGTAATGAAGACCATAGCCTATATGTATTACCTGGCTACGTAATTCAACAGTTACCAACCTTAGTTAGGTTTAGAGTTCCCTATGGAACGACAGAGTTATTCTATGCCCCTTTTCCTGCCTCTTAACACGTGTATATTAGGTATATAAGGGGGGGCTGTTAGTCATATACATCTATCGCTTGGTGGTCACTCTTTCAAGGACATGGAGCTACCAGTATTCCTCAATTACTGACATAATGACTGGGCACTTAGGTGGTTGGCCCATATCTCCTACCTAAAATCCTAGGCTACTTTTATAATATTCAGCTAACGTAGGTACCTAGGCAGGTAACCACAGTCATACACCTATGTCATAGTAGGCCATTGCAGTTTAATACTTTATTTTTCACTGTATTCCTATTGAATGGTTATAACCTATCACATACCATTGCTAATTTAATTTATAGCCCATGTAACAGATAAATATATGCACCCCTAGACTCAGGTTCCCGAAGGAGCTACCTAGGTAGGTAGTTTAAGACGCACTGATATATTGGGTGGTACTTGGATCGGAGGTTTCGTCTTTAACAATATAAGCTGCTTCTATTGTGGGTCGAATGCTAAGGTTAAAGTTAAATAATTCACCTTGCCTCTGAGTGGCGTACGCGATATATAAGTGTTTGTTTACTCGAACAGGGTCAAAGTATATAACGAGTTCTTACTTATTGTTGAGCTTGATTCGACTAATAACAAACACTTTTGAAGGATAGGACTCTCCAAAGCCTCTTGGTTCCTTTCATTCTCTAATTATTTACCTGGGCGTAGGCGAGGTGCGCCGTTGTCGATGAGCAACTTCAGTTCTCTGACTGTGTAGGTAGATTGTGTTGGGTAGGGTTACTAGATATCTAGTTGTTAGGTCTCTAGTCGTACTGCATATGGAACAAAGAACATGTTCTATATGTAGTAGCTCCATAGACATAGTAGCAGATAGTGTTCCTTGCGGGACGACGAAGTTGTTTCCTCGCTCCTTGACCTACCTCGTGACACTAGTAAGCACACTGTCTACGACCGCCACAAGTCTACCTTAGGTAGATAAATAGCCTCAATAATGGCGAAATACTTAAGAGTAAAGAGCTGAGGAATGAATAATTGTTATATCTAAAACACAAATATCTATACTTATAGCTACCTACCTAGTGTTGGATCGTTAACATATACACCCTACATGTCTTAATGAACCAAGGGTTCAAGACCATCAAGACTAACGAATGATTAATGATACCTGATGATACTGAAGTTATTCAAGGCATACCCCTAAGCTTCAACGATAATGATCTTGAGAAGTACTGTCTCAATAAATATAAAGCCTTGTTGCGTAAACCCTCTATTTGAGGAATATGTATCATCCACCTATAAATATCCTTTAAGTATACAACTTTCCCTTTTGAGTTTAACTTCTGTTAGGATTAACTACATAAGAAACATCTAGATCAAATGGTGCTTTGGGAATACACAGGAAACGACGAGAGGGCTGTCGGTGAGCGTCTTGCTAGGAGGCTTTTTGACGGGAGATTAGTATCCCCGGGGTGTCTGAATGTGGGCGTACATCCTGGAGAACACACCCTGGGCTGGCTCTAAGGGTACTACTATAGGAAAAGGCATTGGAAGAGAAATTTGCTTGGAGTCACCTATGCATACTAATAGAATAACGCACGTAACTCCTGACTACCTACATAAAAGAAGAATCGTTGGTTGGGTAGGCTCGATAATACACGGGAAAGAAAATCTCCATGATTAGTTTAGTAGTAGAACCTTTTGTTCAACGGCGAAGTTGTTTCTGTGCTTCCTTATCTACCTTGTGACGCGTCTATAGGTAATACGAGGTTTTTGTAGAGGCCTAAACTAATTCATCTACCGAGAAAGGATAATGTACGCGCCATGAGATTCTACATATAGATAGAAGGATAATAGGTTAAGGTTTCCGCGGGGAAAGCCGTAGAATTAGCGTAGTCCGCAGAAGAAGGCATCGACGCGTAATTCACCATTTTAGGGTCCGGCAAGGTGTATCGAGGAAGAGGCCAATCTGGCACCTTGATGTGAGCGTGCATTTCAAGCCCGTTCAAATTGGAGGAGCATATCGCTGGCTTCGAACATAGATATAAGAATACTGCTACATAGGTTCACGACTGGATACTAAAAATATAGGTGCTAATAAGGAAGACCCTTGGCAAAGGGATAAGGGAGGACGTTTGCTCGCACATAGAGTTGGAGAATATGTACTCTTATCGTAATAACTAAAATAGGTATTTGTTGCCGAAGGCGTGAACCGTTGATTCGGATCGCCTGAGCTGAGAAGCTCGCCTTGGTCTAAAGAACCATCACGTGGAACAGGGAATAGCCCGAGGTGTCGGGGTACAGAGTACATACTTCACAGCTGTGAGCTCGGATCGCATACTAATCCCGTCTTGTAGGCGAATGTAACCGAAGCCAGGGGTAAACCAAGATCTGAAGCGGGCTAGTGCGGTTGTCGACTGTGCTAGAAGTATTGAGCTAGACTTTAACTGATACAAAAACCTCTGGGCTCGTTGATAGTTCTGGTAAGCCTGTCGTCAACGCTAGTATTTACGAATCCGTACCTGACAGTACGATGATACGTACGTAGTATTTCAAGGCTATCAAAGAGGAGCTATGCTGAACATCTAGGATTGATAATCAAATTCAATTTACTACATAGTAGGTTGGTGTAATACCGATTACTTGGGGGCCGCATACTATTGTGGATTGAAACACGTGGGATCGACGGTTCAATTTTATGCGGCGAGCATCTCTGGGGCGTCTGCCGAAGGGTTTCGCTACCATACATGTGTGGAAAATTGTGTAGATCGTGGTAGACTGAGATGCGGAGAGAGAACTGGGTAGATATAGATTGTAGGGGGAATTATCTTGTAGGAATTGGTCACTTCGAACCCTTCCGTTCTGTTGGTATATGATCTATATACATAGACGCAGACGCGTATTAAAAGCCTCAAATTGATTCTGGAAGCTACTTGGTAAAATAAAATAACAAAGACGAATCGGGGCTATGACAGGATACTCTTACCAGAATAAATGATTATGTGATTCAAATCATCATACGCTTGGAAAGACAGGGTAGAGTTGCAAAACCGGGGAGGACGCTGTAATAATAGACATGTTAAGGACCCTCCCTCTTTGGTTCCCTGGCCGCATTCTGTGCAGTAGTCGACCGACTTTACCAATGGCGAGGGGGATCAACCACTGGCCTCTGCAAGTTGCAACTGAGCCGATTGGTAGAAGAACTGTAGCTATCACGATGCTTTGCAGCGCAATTGCGTCTTGAGGCCAATCGAGACTCGATGGACCCGAAACATTGTGCCCAGACTGATGGGGATCAAAGCAGGTACTATGTATGTTGAGCATGATGCTAGTATCTGTTTCACCATGGATCAGATTCCTTCAATTGATTGTTCAGCTTGTGAGCAGTGGGTTTTTAGAAGTGGTGTTGCCTCCCGCTCTGCATCTGCAGCTATCTTCATGCGGGAAAACATCCACTCCATTCAATCCGCCCACTTGTTCGATTCGACCCCGCGACGAGTCGAGTTCATTCACTTGGGAACCAGCATTATGCAATAGTCGGCACGTTTCAAGGGCCACCCTTCTCCGAGTTACGAAAAAGATCCAGAGCCTGCTAGGATTTCTTCCTTGGAGCTAGGAACAAGTCCATTGCCTCGGGTCTATCCTGAATCTTTAGAAATAATTAAGAGGAAAAAAAAAAACCCGTGTCTTGTGGGTGAATAAGTGAAGAGGTAATACCATGATAGAAAATTGAAAGGATCATGGGGTTAAAAACTGACAGCGCTAGGTGGGAGGGATGAACCATTGCTGTGGGCCCAAGCGTGCATAAGTCCGGATGTATAACATAGGAGATGGGAAATGAAGAATTACTTAATTAGGAAAGTTCTCTTGAGAGTCAATTCACTAAAAAACCAAAATACAAATACATGGCAAGTTCAGTGAAAGCCGATGAAGCCAGTAAAAGTGCGCAGTTAGTGAAGAAAAACATCCGAATAAGATGTTTCCCCCCCTCGATCGTGATAAGCCCCAATACGGATTCTCTGTGCGCCTATTTACACCATCCGGCTATCTTAACATTCTATGACATGCTACACAATATTATTTAGTTCTTCTCTCGTACTTTAATTTTATAGGTGGGCAGGTTACCTTATCTACCCAACCTTGATATATCTAATATATGTCAGATCTTGTGGACGGCATGAGGCCTCATGTCGGCGACAAACTGAGATAACCGAGTCAATGGTGCTAGCCACCATACAGGTGGTGAATCAAAGGGTTGGGAGACATCATATTATATGTACCTAGGTATGCATTACGCATGTGTTACTAACTTACTGCCGTAGAACAATAATATCTCTACACCGTCCTGCGGAATTTCTATCAATTTGAGACGTTGCTTAAGCAAGGCACCAAGGTGCATACAGGTAGGCTATCGGATGTAATATAAACCCTGTTCATCATCCCATAAGAAACGAGAGTACGACGTCGACAAACATGTTCCTATCATTATCCTATCAGTACATTAATAAATGGATATAACAGGTAAACAAGCTCTCATACTAGTATGATTAGGATAAATGATGAACAGCTTTAAAAACTACTTTTACCGAATCAATGGGTTTAGTCTTTCCTCGAATTTTTACGAGGATTTGTTTAAGCTTCGCTGATTAGTGAACTTTTCTAGAGAAAACTCCCACTCCGTCCGCACACTGTGTCTACGTTATACCAGTGCGGACCACCGACGATGGCGAATCTGAACCCCAGCCGCTGCATATGTATTCTGAATTCATAGTTTATTCTTGTTTTACCAATTCCAAGTTTCGATTGACTTTCCAAAACCTTTTAAACCCTTTGCTAGGTGCTTATTGCAAGGTAGACGAACTTAAAATCTGGCCCGTATCTCGATGCGGGTGAGCTTAAATCGAATGTCATGTTGCTTTTGGCGGACGGCGAACCGTCTGACGATGGTTTTCGGTGTGGCTACCTAAAAATTCATAACGACGGCCCCTTTTTCAAGGCTATCCAGCTTTAGTCCTCCCACGTAGACCCACTTTATTTATTCGAATAAGACCATTATTCGTTGGGATGTAAAATCTAGTGGGGCTGCCGAAATTTTGAAGTTACCAGGGACCCCGGTATGGTATCGCGCTAACAAGAGAGCTAGCTTGGGGATAGCTCCAACCCCCCTGCCTAATTAGGTGTCAAATGTACCAAGTACGAGGCTAACGTTGCATTTGCGGCCTGCATGATATCTCTAACGGTGCGACTTGCAGCTGTTTTAAAGCAAAGTCGGACTCAGGCACTAATTGCATTAGCGTTACCCCCACCTATAACGGAGTATCGGTTACATACCTACCAAGGTACCCTTCATCGTCTTTTTAAGTGAGAAGTTATTGTGTTAAGCAAGTCCTGGTAGACCTCTTCCTTCCCTCTTCATTGCCGATCCCCTAGGCACGCCAGTCATCTTGCACATCTTTCGTAGAAGCCCACTTCTTATTTCCCCGTCCCTAGCGAATTGTAACACGGCTGTTCTTGAAGCTCACTTCGTTTGGCCTTCTACGGCGCCCTGTCACACTTCGTCACTCTCCAATTCGTTCCTGGGCGTTCCCTAGGCCGTCATTCATTATTCTTTTATGTACCAGGGGGTTTATTACCTAGGTTGAGAGACAAATTCAAGAGAGCGCATTGACAATTTGGGTACTTCGTTCGGGGCAAATATCCCTTTCTCGTACTCTGCCTCCGAATAAACCTTTTTCTACCACCGAAGGCCCTCTTTGCCTCACGTTCCATCTCTCCTTTTTTTTTTCTTCTCTTTTCTAGAGAGCGTCGTCCTTCAAATCCCTCCCTTCTGCTTTTCCTCCCCCCCCCACTTAAGCAGTTGCAGCAAGACTGTATTCTGTCTCCCATTCTGACAGCAAAGCTGCCGCCCGTCGTCGCAGTTTTCGTCGCTGAGCAGCTTGGTGGCTTGTTTCTGGTCTACCAGATCGGAAACAAATCTCAAGGGAGGGTCTCCGACGGGAGCAGTTTCATGCCATTAGTCCCTTGGTGATTGCCGAAATCTGGTTGAGCAGTAACTAAGTCTGTCCAGTTACAGCCGTATCATTCTTAATTTGAGCTTTCCGCAGGATAACAACAAACGAGTCAAACGAAGAAACGTATCTAATTGCCCATCATGGCACCTTCACTTAATACACATTCATCTTTTACGCGCCCGCGTACTAGCGACCGCGACGCTCGACCGAGTACGCGCGACCAGGGCGATAACAACTTAATCATCCCGAGCAGGACTTCGTCTCTTCACTCTCGTATCACGCAGCCGATTCCCTCTACCCTTAATTCGAAACCCCAACAGCGAACACCGAAGACTCTAACCCATGCCTACATGGTTTGTGGTGTTGGCCGAGAACCTTCCCAATGGGTTAAGGCTCCCGCTCCGGCACAAGGAAAGATTGGTCATATGAAGGGTGCAGTTGGCCAATTTTGGCTTCCGGAGATTCTTGGCAGCAGTCCTCGTTTGGAACAAGACAATGAGGTCGCTCGAGCTCTACATGCTGCTATGAGGGTATGTCTTCTCGAAAATTGACTTCGCTGGAATACTAACAAGATCAGGCTTGCTTCCCGCATGATGTCGAAATCTGCACTGGTCGAAGTCAACCTCACTGCGTTCACCATGCATTCGTTCTACAACAGGATTCGTCCCATACGTTGTACGGTATCTGTCTACGCGTATGGTCGAGGGCGGATGAGAAGCGAGCGGAAACTATTAGGGATCTAAGGAAACGAACCGAGACAGATTATTACGACAACGCGGATGAGACTTACTGGATTCCTTACTGTTTGTCGTTTCTCTCTCGATACCCCCTATACAATCTTCTCGGTGACTACTTGCGAGGGATGTGGATTCACTGGAACAAGGCCACCAATCTCTTCCACGCTGAAGAGGTGTCGCGAATTCTTAGTTTTCCTGCTCCGAGATTGAATGACCTGGTTCGCATAGACATGAAGGATTACGCCCTCTGCTACCAGTTTCCTTCGTCCCCGACCGGTTTCCAGAATTTCGCGATGTGGCCATTGTGGACTTGTCTGTCGATTCCGAACATCGTTGGTGTTATTGAAGCCGCTATATCTCCTACTAGGCGTATCATATTTGTCAGCCATTACCCTGCGATGTTGACAATGGCCGCCGAGACTATTCGCTTCTGCGTTCGAGTCTATGAGTGGAGTGGCTTGTACGTGCCAGTTGTTCACGCTCGGCACGCGAAGGAATTGGTGGAAGAACCGGGTCCATACATCTTAGGTGTTACCGCTGAATGCAGGTCCCTTTTTACTGCTCCGAACGACGCTCTTGTTGTTGATCTAGATCGCAACTTCGTGCTAACATCCAGCCCTCCGACTGCCCTAAATGCAAACCAGCGCAACAAGTTTGTGACGCGGCTAACGCAAGCTTTGAACGGCGACGTCACACCTTCCGGCGTTCCTCAGCATTTACGTTCCGCTTACGGCGGAGGAAAGCTAGTACCCGCCGGCCAAATCATCGTCATGCGTGGTGAAGTCGAATCGATCCAAGATCCCGAATGGTGGAACCAGGACGCTATCATGGCTGTGATGGACCACGTCTGTGAGAAGATGGTAAGTATACAGACTCGGGCCAACATTTGTGGTTATAGTACTAATGATTTATCTAGGGCCGTAACACCGGCTTGAAAGCTGTCTTCGGCGGCTCCGTCAAAAAGCCTTTGATGACCAAGGTTTCGATGAGACACCTCAATGAGATCGTACGAGAACGCAACCAATATTCTCGTGACGCCATGGAGGCATGGCAAGATTTCATCAACCTTAAATGTCGTATGGAAACAGAACTCAGCAAGGTTACGAAGCGTAATAACTATCTTGTTGAGGAGCTGGAGAGCTGGAAGCAGCAGGTGAGACAATTCTAGCGAATCACCAACAGAAATTAATGCTAATACGGAATACAGTTCCTCAAGTTCCAGGCGTTTGCTGAGACGCTTACTAAGGAGACTCAAGACTTGAAGGTCAAGATTGAGACACACAAGAGGGAGAACAGGAGACTCGGTGGGCTCATTGATCAACAGAAGGATGACAATGCTCGTCTTTCAGTTCGTCTTACTGGTACCGAGAAGCAACGAGATGATGCTCTTGAGGCGCTCGTTCTCCAACAGGAGATTGCTGAGGAGCTCGAGCGCGAGCGTAAGAGAAATAAGAAGGAGTTAGCCGCTCTTCAGCACACTAACGTGACTATTATCCGACAACGTGATGAGGCGCGCCGTGTGGTCCTGCACTTGCGTAGTTTAATTGGTGGACAATCTCACCATATGGAGCACTTGGTTCAGTCGTTGACCACACGTGACGACTTGGCTAGTGAGATTGAGGAGGGCTTTGACGAGGACGAGGAAGAACAAGATAGTAAGTCAAAAATCGTCGGTCTCTAGCAAGATTTGTGGCTAACGAGTTTTGTTTCGAAGGTCGCATGTTGAAGAACCCTAGCCGAGCAAGCAAGCGCCATTCGACCGCCAGCTTTACCGATGTAGCTGATCGCCACCTCAAAGACAAGACTGATGCCATCTCCCACATTATTAGGAATATTGCGGAGCAGTGTCAAGCCGCTGTCGAGGGCCTTCAGCTGGCTCAAGATGCCGAAATCGAGTCATCCAGGTCGCCCCGACGAGCGAGCAACCTATCTACGGCCCCTAGTGACGATGGCCACTCGGCTGCCACCTCTGAAGCTGGCGATGAGAGCCTTCTACACCCTTCCGGGCGTGTGTCTAGCATCCCTCCGACTCCAGACCTGATTCCCAACCGAAGCAGTACCGCGATGTCCATGGCATCAACCATGACAACTCCCGAGCGAGCAAGTCAACAATACAGCATGCACAACGACATTCCCACCAAGATTGTCGAAGATGACGAAGATGATTTAGCTGAGCGAAGCGAAAGCGAGACAATGTCTCAGGAGCCCGGTGTTGTTGGCAAGCACGCCGAGAGTCTCATTCACCGCCCATCTGGTGCTAGAATCAGCGCCCTCGGCGGTACCCGCTAAAGTTTTACGTATTCCCAACTTGTTGCATGTATGGAGTCGGTGGCGACATGTACCAAGATTTTCTTTTACCTATTAAAGGTTTTACTGAGGGGGGGAGGCGAGTGGTCTATATCCTTTGCCTCTATTTGTGTATATGGACTTTACTTATACCTCGGCCTATCTGTTTATGGACCCGTACGGCGTTTTACTCTATGAAGAGTCTCGGATTTTCGCTCTTTGCTTTTCCTACATTCTCTTGGCCCTTTGGTCCCACGCTTAATTTTCCTTCAGGTATTAAGACAACTAGAGATGATACTCTGTTGGCCAGGCATTAGTTAAATGACCTGCTATGATATGTTGTCGGTGGAGAAAAAAAAAAGATGTGATGGGATAGCCATTCTGTCTCTTTTGTGCATTGGTTCATGTCCGCTGTCCGTAGCGAAGGATCAGCAGATGTTTACCTTAATTATTCCCAGGCTCCCGTCTTATGTTCAGCATGGGACGAATAAGAGTTACTTAAAAGCAAACCTGACTTGCACTTTCGCAACATTACGTGATTTGATTTGATCTGGTTTCGTGCGCGTTTGATGGACTCCTATATGAGAGCATCGCTAGTGGAAGTTAATGTCGTCGGGCTAGTTAGGTTTTATCCATCATTTGCTGAGGTAGATATTACTCTAGTATCATCACTTTGCAGTTAGAATATATAAGAAAAAGTTTCCAGACACATCGCGGAAGATGGTATAAATCAAACATGCCAAATTGGTTCTCGCCTTCATATCTTATTTAGAAAGTATCTTCCATTCACGACTAACCTTACTTGTTTGATGCGCGGCGGGTACGCTTACTTGAGGCGTACCGTTCTCTTGGGATATGACGTAGGGATTGTTATATTTAGATATTCTACAAAATTTAGAACCCTTCTAGAATCTTTTAGTCGGTCCCCTAAACGATGCTTCCCGAGCTAGATAATGAATTATTGTATTAAAGTGATACGAGTTGCCTAAATATGTGCTTATTGAAGTAGAGAGAGGGTTATTCCCGCCTCTCTTTGCCCTGAATGCGAAATTGATATGTTCTGTTCTGTACGAGTGACATCATATGAGAGATGGTTGGCCGTATGGAGGATATTACAACTTTGGGTGAGGTCAGAAAGGGGGTTCGCGTCAGCTTCACATTCTAGATAAAAGTGTAGCACTCTCAAATGAAATAAGGAATTAAAAATATAGTGAATGCCGTAGTGCATAGATAGAGGTACCTTCTATACTTTTCATAGCACGCATTGATCGACATAGAGTCCGAGGTGTCCTTGTATACACCATCCAAACATTATTCAGGCATTCTCACGGGCAACGCGAGAAACTTTCAAGGTCTTGGAATATTTATAATGTTGTGTTATGGAGAAAGCTTCAGTTTAATTATAGGACTAACAATCCTATCCTACCGTAGGGGACGATACTCAATAGTGTAGCTATCTCTTAAAGGCGTGGTATTTCCACGAAGTCAGCTCACCCTCGAGCAACATAGCCCTCGTAGATCCAAATCTAAGGAAACTAGTTGTACCTTTACTCACCGCGAGACCTACCCCTATCTTGATTTCTAAGATAAAATTCGCAAGCTAGGTCGTGATTCATATATTAATAGGGGCAAGCATAGGTACCTACCCACCTACGTAACTGACGCACTCTGCGACAGTACAAAGATCAAATTATACGTAGATGGGCGTCAGGTGGAGTATGACAAGCATGTTCAACTCGGGCTGGTCCAAAACAGTTTGACACGACATCTCTGACACATGTTATAAACAATGTCTGGGTGGAGGCGCAGGAACCATCTGCACAAATGACGACGGTCAGACCCGGGTAGGAACCGTGATGATTCACCAGCTTGAGGAGGTCGAGGTCTCGAAGTACCGGTGGTTCAAAATATTATGGTGTGAAAAATCACGCAATGAATTGATTTCGCTAGACTGTTCTCTGCTCTACATCCACCATGCAAATTACATGAAAACTCGGTTCCCCGTGGAATAGAATATGTTGTTTTGGCCCATCTGGCGGCTCTGGGATATTCTCAAAGGCACTTTTTACTACAGACGCCACATTTCCCTCCTCCTGCGGGAGTAACCCATGACTTCCCCCTTTCTAATATACGACCGGGTGATTACTCCGACAATAATAACCCGTTCAAAAACCCTGGCGTCTGTTCGGCTGCCTTCTTCTCCCTGTTCTTGGGCAGCCCCCAAGCGGCGACGAGATACGATTTACAGCACAGCGTGGCGTCGGAGAAGTCGTCGGCGTTGATTAAGAAGACAGCGGGGATCAGACAGCAGACGGGATCGAGCCTCCTAACTATCTCGTCTAGGGTCTTTTCCTCCAGTTCGACCTTATTAGACCCGTCGAGCAGGTCCTCGAACTCGAACCTTTCCCTTTCCTCGAACAAGTTCTCGGCCGTGGAGACGACGGCGTCTGCGTTGGGGAGGAAGTTCCAGAACTGGAATATGAAGTGGTCTATCGAGGTGACGAAGAGCTCGTTGAGCTCGAGCGCGCGGAAAATAATGACGTCGCGGATCCGCTCGCGCATGTTGGGTCGGGTTACTTCGGGCAGGAAGCTGAATATGCTCTCTATCTCTTTCGCAAGTGTTTCCTCGTGATCCATACGTATGCTCTTGTAGTCGGGATGTTGTATCAGAGCGTAATACGTAGTCTGACGCCATCTCCTGATTTCGAGAGCCCTCTGTCTGGGAGTGACGTGGTTATAAAGAGAGTCCTCGATGCCCGAAATCGTATCCAGGACCACCGGGTTAAGAGTACATAGGTCTGCGGAGAATATCCTTTGGTCGAGCCATCGCATGACGATGGCTAAGATTACATATTCGGCTGATAACTGGTAAGACGAGAGCCTGGCAATATCTGGAAACGCCTCCATCCATTCGAGTACCTCCTTACCAGCCCCTGTTTTTCGGGCTTGTTCAATGATATCTGCGGCGAGTGGCTCATCGTCCAATAAGGGCTTCACCCACTCGTATATAAGACTTATAATCTCATCTGCAAAATTTCTGTACTCCTGGAAATATTGGTTAGTAGGCCTGTCTTAGCGGAGGTAGGAGATGTATCTTACCAGAACGATTTGATCTATGGTTATGCTGTTGCGGGCGTGTGTAGCGAAATGTTTAGCTCGCAACTCCTCGACATCCTCAGCGGTCAACCCCTTTAACCTATGGATCTCGTCTTCAAGGGTATCGTTCTGTTTTTCCAAGCCTTGGATGCGCGAAGCAAACTCCTCTAGGGTACTACTGTCGGGTAAATGGTGCATGAGATTCTTGAGCTGCTCGTTCTCTATGATGAGGTTATCCTGCGCCGATCTCAACCCGGCAAGCTGCCTTTTAACCACGCGCAGTTCCGCTTCGTGCCTCAACCGTTCTCGCTTGACATCTTGGATGATGGGATGCGACGCATACTTGGGATCTCCGATGTGATTCCTAGCCCTTTGCGATCTTCTGGAGCTGGGGTTATCCATCGTGATTCGTGATTCGTGCTCGCCAAGATGATGCTTCTACAAACAAAAATTGGTTGAATACAATATGAATCTAGGAGCTTACGATACTCATCGCACGTCTGGCACTTATTAGAACAAACGATTGCTTTGAGTGGGATCTGCTATGCATAATTGGACGTGAGGATTCAGAGATAACCGGAAACATCTAGCCTCTTTATTTAACGTTCACCGCGACATTCCATTTATTTCTTGGTACAAAGGAGCCTATATTAACAAAGCCGTCTGTTTGCGACATAATATATTGTTAACCAGGGCGATTTTTCTTCTTTGTTCATAGATACACTGGTCACGCCCGAGGTTATGAAGCACCAAACAACCTCGAATCAGCTCAAAAGCTCTAAAGATCCAATGGCTGTCAGTGAGTTTGTATAACATATTGTGAGAGCTTGTGATTAGCTTTAGTAAAGTTATTTATACTCCTGGATATAGCTACAATGAAATAGTTTAGTTTAGTTTAGGACGAACTTGGATAGTCACGAAGATGTACCTATAAGCATATATCTAAATATTAATGGACTGATTTTCTCCTCCGTATTGGGCGTCTGTGATTATAACAAGTTTACCTAAGGAGAAAGATCATGTGGTTGAATTCGAACTCCCTCGTTTAGGGGCGTCGTTTAAGAGTGCCTAATCTAAACACAGTAAATTGTCTATATCTTCATCTACAACCAGGGGTAATTGAAGTCTTTAAAACCTGGTCTAGTTCGCCATGGTTTATTAGTTACTATAGCGAGTGCCGCGAAGCCCGTTGGGAGCTCCGCGGCGTATATGAATTTATATGAACTTATGTTTGCTTCTAAGCCAAATGTGCCAAGGCGCCTAAGACGTAAGCGCCCATGGCTCAATGTCGAGCACATTTGAGCCGCCAGACGCACATATTTTCTTTAAGGTCGAATTTACCCCGAATATGCTAGTTGTTTGTTCCTACGATTTCCCCAAGGGGAAGCCGGAAAGCGGAAATATCGTGAGGTTACTGGCTGCTGCTATATTAGCCTATTTATCCCCCCATCCTTCCACTATGTACCCCAGACTAATCCCGAATCGCCTCTCTCGGTATGGTACGATCCCAGAGGTGCTGGGCTTACACGCGCGCGCTCTTACCAATGGCGCTAGCCAGCATGTTGCCCTTCCCCCGCGGATAGCTATTTAAGGGCATAATGGGGAGGGAGGGGCTATATCGGAATACCAGATTGTGGTAGTAATAAGCCAAGTGTTCCTCGAGGATTATCTTGTACGTGTGCTTATTGTCCACTCCCTTTCTTACCACTTGAAAGCTGAGTTTGTGATACCTACTTTCCAAGCTCGCTCAACGGGAACCAATTGAAGAAATGAGGTGCTCTATACTAGCTCTGCCGGTCTTGGCGACAGCGACGTCCGTCGTTGCCCAAGCTCCGAAACCTGGGAAGGATGGGAAGTACACGATATCTTCATCGGGAATAAAAGCGCAGGTTCGGCGATAGGGTCCTGACGAAGACGACAGATAGACTGACGATTGCCCACACTCTAGTTCATTCCGTATGGAGCTACGCTCACTAACCTCTTCGTCAAAGATAAAAATGGAGAGGATGTCGACGTAGTACTTGGATACGATGACATAGAATATTATCGTAATTAAGCCCCTAGGATATACCATCCTTGAGAAGAAAGATACGGACAAAACGAGGGCTAACGTTTGGCAACAGCCAAGGATCCAGGACATCCGGTGTATAACAGTATCCCTGGTCGTTATGTCAATCGCATTGGGAAGGGTCAGTACACGATCGACAATACGACATACAATACTCAAATAAACGACGGGAGCAACACGTTACATAGCGGCACGAACAACTGGTCGTACCGTGTGTGGAACGTGACTGATGCTACCGATGACTCCATCACCTTCACCGTTAAGGATGCGTCCAACTCATCCCAGGGAATGCTAGGCCTCGTCCACGGCCAAGTGACGTACAGTGTCAGCGGGGGCACGTGGAAGATCAAGATGGAGGCAACGTCGCCTGAGGCTAGGACTCGTACGTTTATTTCCTTCATGACGTAGGGTTTAGTGTGCTTGCATTGCTGACTTGAGCTGCAAAGCGCTCATGCTAACCCAGCACACCTACTTCAATCTGGACGCCTTCAAGAATCCAGAAACGGACAAGATCTGGAACCACACTCTGCATATGCCATACTCGAAACGATTCTTGGTCGCGGACGACGGCGCGCTGCCTACGGGCAAGATTGGGACCGCAGAGCCTAACAGCATCAACGATTTCGCCAGTCGCCCTGGCTTATTCCTAGGCCACGCGCGAAGCGACCCTAGGTTTTCCGGAAACTGCGGTGGTGGCGGCGCTTGTGAGGGTTATAACGGTTACTTTTTGATCGACGATGCGCCCAAGGATGCCGTGGTTGTCAGTCTGGCTAGCGCCTATTCTGGCATCACCGCTGATCTACGGACTGATCAGCTTGGAGTTGTGCTTTATTCATGCAATTGGATGGACGGGACTGCTAACCTGAAGAGCACGCAGGGTACTCAGTCTATCAAGAAGGTGGGAAGGAGTTCTTGTGTTGCTATTGAGGCTCAAGATTATGTGGATGGCATCAATCAGTAAGATTACCCCTCTCTTTTTTCTTTCTTTTTTCTTCTTCTCTTCTTGTCTCTTCCGTCATCCGACGCACTCAGAGGCGAAGTTCGTAAGCCCTAGAATTCGTAAATTATGTGAGCTAATGGTATGAAATGAATAAAGTCCCGAATGGGGACGAGTCGAAGAGCAGATTACCGGACCGGGACAAAAATACTCATGGGAAAGCTCATGGACATTTGGAAACCTCTGAGCGGGACCCCTCAAGGATCGATAGGAATCTCCAACGGTCAACCTTTGCAGATGATGGAAGCGAAAAGATTTCCATATTCGTACATATACACCGTTAGCGGTACCCGTCACGAATAGAACTGCACGGGTCCCGACATGTACATAGCAACGAGACTTTTGAGTAATGATAGGTCTTGGTCGCCTCGTCGCGCAGTCCAGCTCATTCTATGTCCTGATGGTAAATTACAGTGAGTCCGTGATCTGTGACCATTTACCCGTGGCTGACACTCGGCATCTCTAAAACCAATATTTAATTTAGAATGCATATTGACATCAGAATAAGACCACCACGGGAAATCATCATTCAAGGCCTGAAGATTTCTGGTCTGAAGTGGTCATGTCCTTAACGAATGCGCTGTCCAGTCGTGTATGACGAAGAGGGAAAAAAAAGTTGAGGGGGGGTCGCTACGGCTGCTTAATGGATGCTTGGTTCGTGTGTAGCTTCACATCCTATGTAAATGCGAACAGTCTAGACCTGGTAGTGTAGATCTATGGTAACGAAAGGCGTCCTTCCTTGCGGGCATATATCCTCCCCTGTCGCGGGGATACGGGAAGTGATCTGACAATCCATTGTTGGATTAAGATGGATAACTTGATAGATACCTAGGTTAGGTAGGTATCCTAACCTAGTCACCTGGCAGATAAAGTGAGAGAGAATATAAGTGTGTTGAAGCTTGCAAGATTCTAAATACAGGAGGTTCCCCAGAAAGGTTTTTGTACCTCCACACAGTGCTTCGCACTTTCCATCTTCTCGTACCTGCACCGCTGGCTACCAAACCACCAAACTACCAGGTATTTGTCCGTGTCGCGTTCGCCTTTACTTCGGTAGGCGGACTTTTTAAATCTATACTGATCCGGTGTTATAGCTGGAATCGTTCGCCTTACGGTTCGCCTAGATTTAGTCTAGGTTAGTACATGGTATTTTGCATACCACCTACCTAACGGTTAGGTATTGTACCTATGCAATTCCTTTATTGATTTGTAGGCAGCAATGGTCTGATTTGATGATCCTTTGAATAATACATTTATTTTTAGTTGATTGGTTTAATCATCGGAGGGGTAGCCGGAGGAATACGAGCCCATGCCGCTGTAGTCGATAGGTAATTGTTGCACTTTTTGTTGCGCTTTTTCGCCCATGCCTTTTGCGATTGCGGAGCATCGAGATTTCCCAGAACCCGATTCTCCATGGGTCTTTCCCCCATCAGAATGATTTTAAGGGTCCGTTGCTTTGCATACGCCAGTCATTCAGGGTCCAGGGGTAAGTTGTACTTTACGCTTCACCCAGCTCCACGCTTTCAGCTGGATGACGTAGTCTGATCCAGAAAAAAAAAATCCATCTTACTTTCCCTTTTCTTGTTAATTTCGAATCCTTCCATCTCAAATCCACCGTACAACTGGAAAAGTCTAGGTTAGACTCTAAATTCCCCAAGCCAATTATTTCGTCCGCGAACCGTTCGCACGTAATCTGGGGGTTCTAGATTTGAGAATTCGGGTCTTTGCTGTAGCGTAGAGCGCAATCCAAATGGAAAATCCATCGCCAATCAACACGGTCGCTTTCACATCCCAGCTTAACGATTAGTTTCATACCCGTACATACGTCATTCCCTCAAAATTGGATATTTCTGCATCCTGACGTTGTGAAAATTGAACGTCATTGTCGTTCGGTGAGCTTCGATTGTTCTAAAGAGGCTCGTTATTTCGTGGGGGTATTCTAAAGAAGGCAGCTAAGCGATCACCACGGTGGAACGTTGCCACCATTGCCTTTTTATGAGGTATACATATCTCGCAGTAGTATAATGGCCTTATTAAATCGATATTCTAGTGAAAAGAGGCCATGATCGTCTCGAAGGTTTGATCACGAGGACCAAAATGCTAGGCCCTAACGACGGAACGGCACGGGTTGAAATGTCGTTTATGACAGTTGGGTTCCAAGTTTTCCCGATCAGCTTCTCCCATACGTAGCAATCCGCTTCTTCCAGTCAGATAGAATCTAAAGAGGCAAAGAGAGAAGAAGAAAAATCAGCCCATAGTTGTTTACTTGACTGGATCCGGTTGTCGGCTCTTGCCTCCAAACGGGTAGAGGATCAGCATCCAGCATCCATTAGGTGGGGGCTAAAAACCCTTAAGTGAATCTGGACCTTGAGCACGAATCCGTAAACGTCTTACGAATCCATTCAGCCTCACGCCTCTAGCCATTCAGACACGCCCGCGATTAGCGTAAGTCATATACCTTAGGTACGCTATGCTCTCTCACCTTTGACGGAGACGGTAAACTCGCGGAGATCACAATGACATCATGTAATTCCCGAAGACACACAGTCAGGGGTTGACATATTCCTCCCCGGCGGACTAAACGTTCCCTTGCCCTGCCTAAACATCCTAGTGGGGGGTTGAGGTTGAATACTTGGGCGACGGTGGGATTGTAGAAGCACCACGCGGTACATCACGCAGGCAGCCTGGGAAGTTGGGCAGGACGATGGTTGATCAAGGTCGTGTCCTTGGATTCTCTACATAAATCTCAGGTTTTGCCCTTCGAGTTGCCCCTCAATCAGCAGGCTCAGTCATTCTTGCGTTGATCAATAACCCATTGGGTATATCTTTTCACTTCACTACGTCGTTGTTGCTGTTTTCCTCGTTTTATTCCCTGCTGTCAATACCGTGTATTTGTTCAGCTGCAGAAAGAGTTTCACGAAACACGGATAATACGCGAAAAATTCACGGTCATTTCCCCTTATCTACTATCTAAAGCGGTATTCTTATCTTATCTACCCCACATCATCCCCCTCAGGGTCCAACTTCCCACCTACCAGCGGCTGCAGCCGAGCGCTAAACGAGACCTAAACCGTAGCGCTGGAAAAGCTCAATTAGTGACCTAGTTTAAGGTACATCCCTAATTGAAAGTTCTATCATTGCATCATTACGTCATGGCGAACATCAACGGCCAAACCGATGGTTCTGTACGTGCCGTTCAATATTTAAAGTGAGTATTAGCTTATGCGCCTTACCCAAGAGGCCCTTTCCTATAGGTTATGTGAATTTAAACTCTCTTTAAAGCCGATTAGTCGAGGCTTCGCTTATATTCCATCCTCTACATAGTCAAGATGCTGCTTCGGAGATAACCCAAAGACCCAATATTAATGTTCCCATCGACGCGAATTATAATTTGCAGCGATTTCTAAACCCGCACCTCCACGTTGAGGACCAGCACCTAAGGTCTCCGCAGTCTCCAACACCTCTCTCCGAAAATGAGTCTCGCATGCGCATGGCATCTATCTTGAACTCCATAGGGTTGGAGACGTTACCAAAACAGAAGTGACAAAAGCATTACCGATGCGAGAGACCCTTATTAAAATTGCGCATTTTTATTTGCATTTTCGTCTTCTTTTCCTATTGTATCGTTGGTCTTTCTACGGGTTGGATTCTCATTTTCATGCATAGCTAGTGGCGCTGATAGGGAGGATTCATGTATCATTTTTCATAGGTTGAAATGGAATTGCATAGCATGGAGGAATATCTGCACATTTTCAGCGTTTTTAACATTTTACAACATACTTTCTACATTAAAACCTCTTGAGAAGGTGTTCAGTATTCGATCATGTGGCTATCTA
Organism: Daldinia sp. FL1419; assembly: GCA_025201765.1. Lineage (NCBI taxonomy): Eukaryota > Fungi > Ascomycota > Sordariomycetes > Xylariales > Hypoxylaceae > Daldinia > Daldinia sp. FL1419. The sequence continues at coordinate 117,761 of MU623422.1, forward strand.
GGCGCTTATGTTAGCAATGCACTCCCATCTCCCTCTCCCTTCCGCTCGGTGGTGCATGTTAGGTACTTAGGTAGGTGGTACGCCGCCTGAGTGGTCTATCCGACTAGAACCATGGCGTAATGCAATTTATCTCCTTCCTCTTCTAGGTAAAGCTGAATCGTTTTTGAACACCGATGCCGAAAAAAGAAGAAAAAAAGATTTGCTCGCTAAGACGTCAAAGAGAGAGACGTCTTATTCTCCCCAATACCAAATTATTGATTAAAGTAAAGAGAATAAATTAATTAGCTAGAACCAAAACGCAATCGTTTAAAGGGTATTAGATGAATGTCCAAAGAAGAATGATGAAATGGTTTAACTAGTTGAGAATATATGGTATTCCTAGGTACTAGTTAAAGGATTCAAATTGGTTGTCCGCTAAGATAGAAAAGAGTGTAACTACCTAGGTTAGACACGTGCAGGTTCCAAGCATCTTCATTCATTCCATGCCAATTGTGATAGGTACCCACATATTACGTCCACGTATGGCAGACCATATATACCACTTTGCCAAAATCGATTTTGGTCAGATATTAAACTAGATTTGGCTAAGCGTAATAGCAATTTTATTAATGAATATTTAGGTTTTTATAAGGAGTACTTAAATTTTATATAGGTTAAATGGATATATGTTTATTGATAATTGAATAACTTATATATATTAATATAATAAAATTACTAGTTTTTTTTGGACTGGTCGCTTTGCGACCAGTTAGCTTTTTAAGATCAATTGCCCTTACTTTATAAATATCAATTTAATATTTAATAATAAATATAATTTTTATATATAAAATAATATATTTAAAATTTATATATATAGGTATATATATAATTTTAATAATTTATTTTAATATCATAATATATAAATATTAATAATATTTAACCGGTGTAAAGCAATTAAATCATAAATACTACCCTATAGAAACCCTATTAGCCTCCTTGGAGCTAAACCCTCCAAGTCTCCACAACTCTTTTGGACATAAATAGGCCCTTGAGAGTTGTCTTTCTTATCTGATCAGAGAAGGTTCATAAAGTTCTATAATTCAATTTCTTCATAGATTCTTCGTACGATAATATAGTTTTTTATTCCTCTCCTTTGAAGATATTTTTTTAAAATGCGCTACCATTGGCAAACAATTACATATATCTGTTCTTCTACCCGATCGTCTCAATACCTTCTTCAGGATATAATTACCCTATATCCTCTAGCTCATACAGCCTCTGGCTTGTTATGGGTTAGTTGAAATGTAGGGCATATCCTGTAGGAGCTATTAGAGCTCCTGTTCAATTAGAGTTATTAGAACTTATATTTAATATATAGGCCTTTAATACTTAATTCTTATCTGATCAGGTTAAGCTCTTTAAGCATCACCTCTTATATAATTTCTTACAATATTTTACAACTTTCTTATCTTTTATTGAATATATTGTTTATTCTATTTCTGGGGCACCACCTACCTACCTTCTTCAGGATATAGTTAGTTATGGGTAGTTGAGGTGCAGGATAGGGCATATGCTACAGGAGTTATTAGAGCTCCTGTTCAATATATAGATCTTCAAAAGCTAATTATTATCTGATCAGATCAAGCTTTATAGAATCATCATTCTCTCTTATAGCTATTATAATAGTTTATGAATTTATTCTTTTATTGAATATATTATCTATTCTATTTCTTAAACACTAGTTACCATTGCTAGCAGTAATTTTTATTAACTTTTTATTTTATTACCTTAATACTGTTTTTAAGATATAATTATTTTTTATTTAAGTAGTTATTAAAAATCCTATTTAATTAAAGGTCTTATTTAATATACGGGTTTTTAAGAATTAATTCTTGTTTGATCAAATCAAGCTCTTTTAGCATCACCTTTTATATAACTTTTTACGATAGTATATGACCCTTTTGTCTTTAGTTGAATATATCATCTTAAGCGTTAACTACCAATGCTAGCAATCACTTCTATTATCCTTCTATTTAATCAATTTAATACCTTCTTCAGAATATAGTTTGTTATAAGGTAGCTAAAGCGTAAGGTATATCCTGCAAAAATTAGTATTAATTCTGAATTAAAGCTCTTATTCAATATATAAGCCCTTCAAAGCTGATTCTTACCTAATCAGGTCAAGTTCTTTAAACATCACCTTTTCTATAACTTTTTAAAATAGTTTATGACCTTTTCTCTAGTTGAATATATCATCCATTCTATTTCTTGAGCACCAGCAATCACCTCTATCAATCAGCCATTTATTTGATCATTTGAATACCTTCCTCAGGATATAATCACCTTGTATCTAAGTAGCTATTAGAGTTCTTATTCTATTAGAGCTCCTGTTCAATATATAAGCCCCCAAGTGTTGATTCTTGTTTGATCAGGTTAAGCTTTTCAAGCATCACATTTCATATAGCTTCTTACGATAGTTTATAACCTTATTTCTAATTAAATATATCGTCTATTCTACCTATTAAGCGCTTGTTACCATTGCCAGCAATTACGCTTATTAGTTCTTTTATTTGATAATTTTAATACTATCCTTCAGGATATAGTTACCTTACATCTTTTATCTCATTTATATACATATTCTACAGGAGCTATTAAAGCAATAGGTATTAACCCTGAATTAAAGCTCTTATTTAATATATAGGCCCTTAACAGATAATTCTTATCTAATCAGGTCAGGCTCTACAAAAGCATCACTTTCTCTTATAATTATTACAATAATTTATAATTTTTTTCTCTTATTAAATATATTATTTATTCTACCTCTTAAACACTAATTACCATTGCCAACAATCATTTCTATTAACCTTTTATTTAATCACTTTAATACCTACCTTCTTCAAGATATAATTACTTTATATCTAACTATTAGAACTTTTGTTAAATTAAAGCTCTTATTACCTGGTTAAACAATTTTGAAGGGAATTTACTGATATAAGCTCATATTCAACCAAAAAAGCTATACACCACAGGAAGCCACAAGCGCACGCACAGGGTACAAAAAAATCCAAAACCACTTTACTTCAATATATCAATTCAAAACCTACCTAAAAACACTAATAATTAATATTATTTAAAAGATAACTAAATTCGTGGTTTTTTGAGATAGGTTGCATGTGTTTCCGATCGGAAGCTATTGTACAACAGCTGAAAACGTCCGAAATTGCGGGGGATTTCTCTGGGAGCTGATTGGTCAGTTAGGATTGTGGCGCAACTAATGAAATAAGAAAGACATAGATAAACTTAGATTTGAGATTTTTACCAGCTACCACAGCTATATTGTGGGGCTGTACGTATTGTGGCAAATAAGAAACAGTTTTGTGTAAGAGGGGTATGTCAGGGGTTTAATTAGTTAAAAATTGTTGTAGCACAAAAGATACAAAGTAAAACTGTCCTAGTTTGAGCCCCGCTGAGATAAGTTCAGATTTATCTCAGCAGGTTCAGATTATCCCATAGCATTTTTTAGCTAATCAGACCCTTGATATACCCCTCCTACACAAAACCGTCTCCTATTTGCCATAATACGCACAGCCCCACGATATGGCTGTGGTGGCTGGTAAAAATCTCAAGTCTAAACTCGCTAAGATAAATGGTAATATAACTTATATATCTTTAATATACCCCTTATATGTATATAACCATTATAACATTACTCTTATAATACATAAATATCTATATATAACCTTATTATATATGGCCTGTGTACACGCTAAGGATATATTGCCCTTTACAGCCACCCAAAATCGATTTTGGCAAAGTGGCTCCTATGGTCCGCCATACCACGTCCTCACAATCCCAAATAGTACCTAGATATATTATAATCATAGCTCAACCCGTACCGAGGGCCTCCCAAAATTCCCAACCCCAATACATTTAGCTCTATAAAAGGCACATACATCATGGCTGATAAGATTGAACTACGACAGGAAGATATCAAAGGAGGTATTCTTGCCAAGGATACGGTCGATATTCTTGGGAGGTATCTCCAATCAGATAGCCCCGTTTCGGCTGCTCAAGTAGCCGCATCCATATCCAAACTTCTACCAGAACCTAAAGACGAGAGTAAGACTTTAGGCGATGGATTCTTTTTTGGGTTATGGAAAGGAATCATCTCCGTCGCGGAACAGATCCCCTCTGAACACGCCGCCCAGGATAGGCTGGTTAAGGTTATGAGAGAGTTGACCCTACTGCCCGATACTGGCATCACCGTGTGGGACGTAAGTTAAGACAAGACTAGTTTCTGCTCAGTTTAAGGTATGTCTGAAATATTAGGTTAACAGCGATTCAGACTCGCCTATGGACCGGCCTGCCAGTTCTCGGGGCCTCGTTTAGGGAGTACCTCAACGGCCCCGCTCAATCAAAAGTTGAGGAAGAACAACTAAAGATCAACGAAGCTTGGATACGCTTCCATGCTTTCTCCGCTAGACTCATAGGCGCTGGGGTGGTCCATTTTGAGAACCAGCCTATATGGATGTTGCGCGATGCGCTCGAGGAGGAAAAAAGCCCCTCAAAGAGCAGCGCGCTGGATAGAGATCTAATTACCGCAGCAATGTATATCGAGTTCTCTGGCCCGGTCCTAGTCGAAGCCCTAGCCGCGAACCCAAACCCAGAGCTAAGCAACGAGTCCCGCCGTGTGCTTAGGGGCGGATCACTCTTCCATGGAGAACCTGGCTTACGGCTGGAGCGTTGGTCGTTCTGGACCAGGAGATTCAGGGAACAGGCGGAGAAAACAAGCACCAAAGAAGCGAGGGAAATCGCCCTAAGAGCCGCTAGATTAATGGAGGTTTGGAGCGAGACAAGGTTGAGTAAATAGACAATAGCTAAGGATTGGGCACATAATAGTCTACGTTAGGGTCCGTCTAGATGGACAGACTTGTGTATAAGATAACCCAAGTCTTAATGTCCTCCCGACAGAAGTGTATCATAGACAGTCCAGGGTGCACATTGAATACGCACTAGGCATCTATCTCACGCTCTCCTCCCAAGCCTTCACTGCCCCCAAGTACCGCGTGAAGGGCCATGGACCAACCAACCGAGATTAAACATATATGTGCATATAACCCCTTTATGCCCCGAGCTATGGACTGAATAGATATGTTATTAGATCCGGATGCTAGAGACTCAGCGATACAAGTTCGAAGTTAGCCTCGCCCATTTATACCCAAGACATAATGAATGAGAGGTTATTATAACATCGAATAGGGCGGTAATTGCATCGCTTTATGCCAATACCCCATAAAGTCTCAATTTTACAGCAGCTTTAGCACCAAAAGCCGGAAGTATCTCTATTGGCAACCCGGGGCACACCAGGAGGATAAGGAGCAGATCATCTCTCACAGTGGCATTGCGCTGGTACATGATCTGTCTGTGTTGTAACGTCTACTACAGAGTTCGTGGAGGTGTACGGGATTAGGAGAACTAGGAATAAGGATAGTAGACGCTTAAATGGGGTCCTAGCTGGCATCGTAAGGTAAGCCTAAAAGACGTAGGGTGGACTTCATCATTCCATATGCCATGGGTACGGGTATCTGCCTTACACACCGGAGATATCCCTTATTCCAGATGCCCGGGCGCATGAGGACGTACATGCTTGAAAACCCTTCCAAGACCCTTGCACCTAATGTTCAGAGAAAATTGGTGGTTGCGCACACCATAATAAGTCTTGGGTAATATTAGGATGACTAGAATCAAGAGTACCCCTGAAAGAGATAGCTTCGATCTCCTAGTTTGAAGTTCCTTGAGAAACAGCACCCCAATGCTTCTCGTTTCACCTTATGACGTTTGGAAGGCATATCGTATATACGGTACTATCACGGTGTTAAGATACGAGCGTAGCCGTTCGGGCTGCTCGGCCGCATGGCTCAAAATATTTCGATTCCCTATCTGCTGATCTAACTACTCCTCTGGGCCATCGCGCCCATAGCGGGGAACTGAGGAAGGTGTAAAATGACATACGCTCAAAGTGATAGCAAAATCGCTAGCATTGCAGCATCTATTGCTGCTATTATTCGTTAATGTGGCACGCTCGAGGCTTTCCGCCACTTATTATAACCGGTACTTAAATCTTCAAAATGGTATAAACGCAAACCACACCATGAACGTGCAAAACCCATACAATAGTTTCTTTCTCATAGGCATCGGCCCTAGGAATATATTCCGTGGATCATAACCGCAGTTTAGCAATGTGTAGCCAACCGTGTCTAAAAATCGGAATATTCTGGTGAAAAGAAACACGTTTAGTATCACAGGGCTAACTAAACGAATGGAATATCGCACAAGTAGAGGAACTTACAAATTAATTAAAAAGACACCAAACCCGAATTTAGGGAGCGGACCTCCCTGGGTCGTCTCAGAAATAACGGTTTCGCGTGCCGTATAGGTAACGGGAGGAATGCGGATGAATGTGATGACTAGTTCTACGGCTAGTGCGCGTGTGTACGTGACTTCGCTGGCGGTGCCAACACGGACCACGAAGATCATTACCGCTACTACCGCTAGACAGAAATCGATCTAAGCCGCGTCGTTAGAGCACCGAGATACCAAAGGGAAGACGAAGATAAACATACAGTAGCTGGTATTAAGACTGCTGACGTATTCCGGAACATAGTCCACGCTAATACAGCAGCCAACATTCCGAGGCCGAATTGTATAATGGCCATGATTAGCCACGATATAACCACTACGAGCCGCCTCACCCTACAAGGGGCATGCATATTTTTGATGCGGCTATTCGAGTTGCCGCTATGCACCGGCCAAGTGCAAAAGTGGCATATATAGCCATAGTCACCGTTGACCATTTCTACCAGTGGCCAATGCTTGCGCCCACTCTCACGGCTGAGCCGGTGACGCCAACATCGAAAGCAGATGGACCGCCACGTGTGGGCTGGACGCGTCGCATCTACGATTAGGCGATCAAGCCCCGGCATACATAAACATTCAATGCAGCAGTTCTGCAGAACGGGATCGTGTTCGCCATCCGGGGTAGTGAATTGCTTCCGAACGACGTCAGCCGTGATGACTTGGCGGTACAACGGACATGTCTCTCTCAAGGTGACTAGGCTCGTCAAGTCCAAGTGAGAGATGATAAGGTACTGCAGCTCAAGCGGTAGGGAATCTAGCCCAGACTCCTCAGCGTTTCCCGAATTTCCTATCCGCCGCGGCGCATGGCGGCGACTATTCTTGGCCAGGCCCTGGTCGCGCCTGGAGCTTGTAGTGCTGGTGGTGGTGAGTTCGATGCTTGGAGACGTGCTCATCATGCAAGGTAAACAGCGTAGCTGGAAAGGAGTAAAGAGTGTTCTCAATCATGGAGTAAATGAATGGCTCGTCATCTTTCGCAGACTAAACTCTCCTTTGAAAGATAGGATAATGAGGATTATGAAAAGGGTTGATCTGTTGATCGTCTTCAATGCGACAGGTCGGGTTGAATCAATGCCAAGTATGACGGTTTGAAGAAATTCCCTGGACTGGATTGATCGGTTTTCCGGCACAAGGCAGCGCGCTAACCCGGCTGTCCGGCACAGGCCGAGACCGTGCACTGATCCGTGCAAATCGACAGTGGTGTTTGAGTTTACGCACTGTCTTGGAAAAGGTACTGTGGTTGGTTACCCAATGGAAAAAGGAGACGACCGCAAGAAGAAAAAAAGTACCAAGAGATAAAATAAAATGGAATAAACAATGGGTTGAAAAGAGTCTTCATAACGACGATGTTAAAAGAATAAGAAATCGACAATCTACTCGAATATCTCTACGGAGAGATCTAGATACATTAATAGTTCTATTTAAGAAGATAGATTTCCCTTCCAAGTACTTAAAATACAACTACTACCTAATGTGCCTAGGTGGGTCTCTTTTTTTCGATGGGTACCTACTATGTATGTCCCGACATATCTAACCTAGTGGGACAAGCGAGAAACTCCAGGGATCTCAGATATGGAAGCCTCGCAGGGCCGTTACCATCACATGGAAGGTAAGGCGGAGAAACGATGTGAGTACATTTCGGGAAATGACTGCCTTAGCGTGATATTTTAAGTGCGTAAGGGTTTTTAAGTTTTGGCTAACAAAAATCGAACAAGTGTGAAGGGACTGGGAGGTACTTTAGGGAAGAGGAGAGCAGGAACTTTGGGGAACCGGTTCATCGGATTGAAAAAAAAGATAAGGGAAAAGAGACTTCCAATCTGCATACCTACCTACCTACATAGTACACCTTCAAGCAAGTCAACATAAACCCTACCGCCCTCGATACCTTACACTATCCCTTCTCGGGACCTCGTTGGACCATCTTACATAATCTCGTTATGATCTGTAGTCTTGTCCTACGAAGATCAAGCCTATCGGATCCGATGGGGAGAATGGGTAGAATACTACGTACCTAGAATGGGTAGAACTACAGTCCAGGCACATACATAGATCTCGGGAGTTCTTCATGTTTTACACGTTTTACACACTTTTTAACTACTAGGTTAGCATACTTTCAATGTACTACTTTCGCTTCCGGGTAGCCGTGAAACCACCCGATATTGTGTTTGATTACTGACGAAAATGGGGACCTACTGGGGGGGACGTGTCCATTCACCGTCATTGTAATCCCTGCTTTGGAGACTATTTTCGTCCCGCACCGGATTGCGGCAACCTGCAGACAACCGAGACAATATCGGACCTAGACCCATTTATTTCCCCGGCTTGGTTGAGTTTAATTCTGCTCTGCCGATAGATCGGGTTTGGACATAATCCACTTCCGACAAATCCATGGACAACTAACCGTAGATCTTCAAGCACTACCTGCTAGGTAGTATCGATAATGAGAGATAGACACATAGGCCTAGGTTAGAAGGTTATATTCCTACCCCCGCCAAACCCTAAGAGCGTTGAGTTGCCCTTATCTAAACATATTGGACAGAGCGTATAGTTAGTTAACCTGTTAAACAGTATATTACCATGGAAATTTCATATTGACGAACTCAAAACCCTGCTCAGTAGTGCATTGAGGTAAGAATGAGATGCTGATAACATTCCAATTCAATTCGATACATCCAGCCAAGTTCTTGTCACGAAAACGCGCATAAAAGGGTAAACCAGAAATATAATAACTATTAAATATTGTCAATAACTTTATTCGTACTGAAAGAACAACTAATGATTTAGGTTAACTTGGATATAGGAACAACTATAGGAACAAATATAGGTAAAGTCAAGACAATTTAAATGCTCCACTAAGAGGTATGTACCCCATATCCCAATGAAGTCATAGTGACGATATAAATAGCTTCATGCACGTACTTATACCCTTATACCTTTCCAGGAAATGCGATGACTACGCCATAGGATAAGAGTATAATCTGACGTCAATGCTCAAGAATTTTATCAAACCGAGTAGCCTAGCACGCGACCTATATTTATAGCATATCATATTATGAACATCCATATGCATTTTGAGAACCACAACACAATTTGATATCTTCGCGTAACTGCTTTCGATTTTCTATAATAATCAGGAGATAGGGGCACGCTATCATCCTTCATCAATTACCCCGTCCCTCCATGTGGTCTCACGTTCAATATCGTCGAATGGGACGAGACCTTCAGCGGGCCATCGAGAAGGATGCCAAGAAAGCGAAGTTCCAAAAAGACCAAGAATCCGAATTCCGCGATGCCGAAACGGCTAGAACGGATTCTTTCCCTCTCAGTATGCTAGAGAGTAAAGAATGCGGAGGCAATCCAACCCCTTGCGATGACGGCAAGATCATAGTCCAACTCCAAGGCGACGACGACCCACTTGACCCTAGAAATTGGCCTCTGGCGGCTCGCTGCAAGAATATTGCTATTCTATCTTTTCTTATATTCACCCAGGCTTGGGCGGGGGCAGCTGAATCAATGGCGAATAGCATTGCAAGCGCGGAGTTTGGCGTCAGTCAGACAGCTGAGAATTTATCGACTGCCAGTACGTACGATCAGAAACCCCTATTTTTTCTCTACGCACCTCCCTTGCAGCCTACCTTACGGCCGAACATAGGTACCTATATGAGATATGAGCACCTCAAATACTAAACTAAACCATCATGCTCTAGTGTATCTTTTCGGTATCGGGTCAGGTGCTCTCTTTGCCGGACCGCTATCCGAGACTCTGGGTCGCAATCCGACGTATCTAACTTCGACCTTTTGCTATCTGTTCTTCGTCCTAGGATCCGCGCTAACCCCAACATTCGGGGGGCAGGTAGTATGCCGCTTCTTCGTTGGACTCTTTTCTAGTGCGACGCTGAGCATTAATGGCTCGAGCGTCCGTGATCAATTTCGGCCTGTAAAGCGGGCATTTGTGTTTCCTATCATTGCATGGGCAAATGTGGCAGGTAAGTGCTACTTTTAACCATGGCTAATAGTGTATGCTCATGTCAATCAGCACCTACAATCGCGCCGATAGCTGGCGGATGGACCGTCTCCAACCCGAATTTATCGTGGCGCTGGACGGAATGGGTGACGTTAATAATCTCCAGCCTCGCCTTTATCGTTTCGTTTTTCTTTTTGCCGGAGACATATCTCCCTATTCTACTTGACTGGAAAGCAGAACATCTACGTCGTATCACCGGCGATGATAAATTCGTGTCCGAACATGCGCAGTCATCGTCCTTCTTTGATAAGTTAAAGCACGTGGGACCCCTACCGGCTAAATTCCTCACTCGAGAGCCCGTCATCGCTGTTTTTGGCGGATATCTCATTCTTCTTTACGTCCTTCTATTTACTTTCCTCTCTGGGTTCGATTATATATTCAAAGATACCTACGAACTTCGTACTTCTCTAACAGGGTCTTGTTTCGCGTCAATCGCGGCCGGGGCGACATTCTTCACCTTTTTTGCTCCTGGCCTCTATAGTTGGGCGCGTTGGAAAACTGAGTATGTTAGAGGATCCTCTGTTGAACCTGAATTTAGACTCGTACGTGATATTCAACGTCTTGCTTCCCGCTTTTCTCCCTCATGAGCTATAGGATTAGTGATCCTCATATTCAGCTTACTTCCCAAGAAGTTAATCTTTTCGTGACGTATTTGATAGATTTATTATCTTTCGTCCATACTGCTTCCCGCCGATGTATGAGAAGGGCTTTATTGCTAACGTCTTTCTTTTTGAAGTGGCCGGCAATCGTCGCAGCGTTTTTTCTCCCCATTTCTCTTTTTTGGTTAGGCTGGGGAGATCATCACAGCGTATCGATATGGAGCAATCTGGGCGCCTGCTTTATCTTTGGTATGGTAGTTATCGCGATTTATGTTTCGAGTTATGAATACATCATCGACAGCTATGGCAACCACGCTGCCATCGGGCTTGCTAGTATTACGATAGTTCGGTACCTAGTCGCTGGGGGGATGGTGATGGCGGCACGACCTATGTACGAATGCATAGGTACACACTGGACAATGACCTTACTTGGATGTATTTCTGTGGTTCTGCTTCCTGCACCTCTTATCTTCTGGCATTTTGGCGGAAAGTTAAGATCAAAAAGCTATTTTGCGGGATCTACAGAAAATTAGAAGCACGATCTGTAACATGATATTGAAAACGTAAAGAATAAAATCCCGGTTTAAGAACAATGATAATTACTCGACGCACCGATGTGACAAACCTGACTCCAATCGTGTAGGCCATTATTATAAATTAGGCACCTAAGGTGTATAGTTTTATTTATTTACCTGGCGGCTACGAAGATCCAGGACATGACCTTTAGGTTCAAGGGCCAAATAGGTCCTGAACTATCTGGGTATGTCCAAACCCCCGATCGATAAAAACGTAGCAAAAATACAAATCACTTTATGGTTCTATGGTTAGGGGGTAGGTATCTCTATAACGGTTTATCTCAAGTGAGAATCTGTTAATTTGACTTCTACTGACCTCGCTACGTCCCCCAGGCAGTTGATATCATATCCTAGTAATATATAAGTACCTATCTACCTATATACCTATATATGAAATATCCAAAATCAGCTCTTCTCGAGCTCTGCTATTATCTTCCTGAGATGTTCACAATGGTATTCCATAGTCTCTGCTCCCTCCACAGCATCCTCATACGTTAAGTCACCTGGACCCCAGAGGTGTCCTCCTTGTTCCACTTTCTTCCGTGAATAATTTAAGCAAAGTTCAGCCAATCTTAAGCGGTCGTACATATTATCAGGAAGCTCATTAGCCTCTGAGTAGAGTTGGTTATAATATGCCGCTGCGTCTCCGTAACTGTTCGAATGGTTAGTCTTGGAAAAATACATCTGTTAAATTGGTTATGACTTACGCAAAGAATAGCTCCCCATGCCACTGTAATTCTTCCAGAAGTTCGATACGCCGGAGTATACGGCGCTCCGATCTCTCTCTGTCTCCTAGGCCTGGTGGTTCCGGTTCTCTAGGTAGGGCAGAGGAAGTCTGTGCTTCGTATGCTTCCTCTAGTTGGGCATCGTACTCAGAATCCCGTCCTTCACATTTATTACACTGGCATTGGAAGCCCCAATTACTAAGATCCGCTTGTCGTTGCTCTGTAGTAGCATGGTAAGATATATAAGGGATTGTTAATTCCTCGCCCTTTTTAATAGGCCGGGCTGCCGCACAACTGAATATTCCCTCCATACCTGTAGAATCGTAATAACAATTAGGATCACAAGAGTGGTTAAATCTGCTTGCTTTGACAAACACCCCAGAACGAGCGTGAACAACATTTCCCTCCTCGTCCGTTTGAGCTGGCCGTATCTGAAAGTTATTGGCAGCATGAATTCTCCTGACGGCGATACATTCTTGAATATCAGCCTCGCTCAGGTGCGGGGCCCCATCGAATATAGGTCGTAGTATCTCCCTGTCATTGGGGTCTTCCAGATGATATAACTCTTGGACCCTTGCCGCATCCCTGGGATTTAATAGCCCATACGACTCTATCAAACTGTTATATCTCTGACGAAAGTCCGGATAGTGTATCTGCGTGATAGCGCACCTCTCCACAAGGACGCGATCGCCCGCCCTTAAATCCTTTGTTGCATAAAGACCGAGCCCCTTAGAGCCGGCACTTCTCAGCTCAAACGGGTCTTCGAAGCCATCTACCTGTACGTTCTCTTGCGGAGGGAGGTCTGCCATTGTTCTTATATAACATATAGAAACCACAATATTCAACTATTGATGTAGTTACGAGGCGTTCGAGTATAGAGAAATTGCAGTACAATTACACTACGAGAGAACATCTTAAAAGGGCACGGGAAATTCAATAAAATAGGACTTCAACCGGGAAGCTAAAAAGAAGATATAGAGAGTGTTCCATCTTGCAAAAGGCTCTGTGAGCGAACTTCTGCTTTCAGAAACCCCAGACGGGATAGGAAACATTGTTTATAGTGCCGAGCGAGGGTATTGCTGTTGTGTAGAGTGTGAAAAGACAAAGGTAGACGAATTCGGCTTTTGATATTGGCCTCCCCTCGCACACAAAAGAAATTCGATTCCCTTGTGTGATTCACAACTTGGTTGGTCTTTGTCCACGCCGTGTTTGCGATATTTATTACCCTGACTGCGTTGAGACTATGGCCTATGGGATCTCCAATTTCTTTCATTTGCGAAGTCAACTTATCTAATACCAAATTGTCTTTCCCCCTTAATCCACACTACAGGCAAACACGTAACATCTACAAATCATCGGGATATCGTATAAATCCTAGTTATCGATTCCTATATCTTATAATCGTCGCTAAAAACCTTTTAGATCTCTTTATACTGATCGAAAAGCCAGGTAGTCATAGTTCGCGAAATCCATTTATCGACTACGATGGCTACGTTAGTCCTCAAACTCGAGGGGATTGAAGGAGCTGGGTTGAAGGGATTTACCGATTATGAAAACTCCGGCTATCACCAAGTCGCACCATACTTTCTCTCTGTTTACACTCAGCTAATTGAGCTGCTTGGTGAGGTCCTCCAGGAAATTGTTATCACCGAAGATGAAAAGAGCCGCGAGTTCTTGGCCAGAGCGGTAAAGTTTCTTGACACCTGCTACGACTATGTAAAGGAGAATTCGGAGGAGCTGCTTAAGTTCCGGAACTTTCACTATAAACTATGGACCCGACTTGAAGACTTGGGCAAAATTCCGTTCAATTTTTTCGATAAGAACATTAGCATACATATTACGAAGATGGCTTACCTAGCCCACGATATTGCGCCCCCACCATCAGCTTCATGGGATGGCGATGTCCTACCAGAGCGTGGAAGATTTAACAGGTCGTACGAAAAATTCATGGCGCTTGAAAACAAACCCCTTAAAAACGACGATGATCGCCGGAATCTTCTCTACTGGTCGCAGGAGTGTGTTCGCGATGCACTTATCGGTCTTCGGATGCCTATGGTTCCCGTAAAAATACATTCCGAATTGTTTCGCGAAGGCAGGCGTCCTACGTATATCGATTACCCAAGTAATACGGATGAATGGCTATACGGGTTAGGTCAACGACCAGGAGTATTGGATCTGAAGATTCATCTTGGCGGCAAGCTGACTCCCGAGGAAGAAGAGGGGAGGAAGAGGACCAAAAGGACCAAAGAGGACAAAAAGGTCAGACGCAGCAGAAAGCGAGCTCTATCACCGATTACGCAAAACCAAAGGGATCCAAAAAGGCAACATCTTGAGAAGTATACCATTACTATGGCACAGGTTGATGCCGATATTGAAGACATTTATAGCAACGCGGCTTATTTGGACGTGCAACAGAGGCCGAGTTCCGATAGGCTGCTTAATCCCACCGCTGAGAACCGGGAGGACACCTTGAATAGCTACGCGGCCGAGTTTCACAAGAGGCTAACCCTATACCGAAGGAGTTATTATTCACCGGAGCGCCCTCCGGCTTCGCAAACGGAACGGGATCGTATTCTCCGGCAAATAGAGAATGATATACCGCAGCTACGAGATGAAATACACGAGAAGAGTGAAATTATTGCTAGCGCTATTAAGTTGAAGGAGGCAAGGATATCAGCTTATTGTCTTAAATTCCTCAGGTCGCTCTACATGAAGTTACTATTGTCCTCAACGCCGCAACCGTCGGAGGATCGGATGAATCAGGCATTGAGGGATCGTCTCGATGACTGGATATTATACGAACAGGCATGGAACTCGGCGGATGTAAGGGCTATCAATCACCCTCGTACGCAGCGAGAGAAGAAGGAATGGATCCAGAGGTACGTTGACGCCAGAAATGATAATATTGATAAGTGGTGGGTTATGCGGGACCAGTTGACAGCAACGATAAACAACACCACCTCATACCTTATTCTACCTAAAGATGCCAAGGGAGATCAAGATCAAGATCCAGATGATACAGAAATGGTGTCCCCTAGTGAAAGCGAAAGGGGCGAAAGGGGCAGACCGGAGAAAAAGGTCGAACAAGACCGACAGGATCAACAAAACCAGCAAGCTCAGCAAGCTCAGCAAGCTCAGCCATCTCAGCAAGCTCAACAAGCTCAACAAGCTCAACAAGCTCAACCACGTAAACTAGGTCAAAAAGGTCATGGTCGCTTCACTCTTAGAGGCCCGGACGGGAAACTTCCCGAGCACACCCCGTATTACATAGTCGAGCCTAGGAAGCCGGGTAGGACGGTTTACCGCGACGAGAGGTTCGAGGAACGGCGTCTAGATGCTGCCAGGGTGCAAGCCAAGATAAATCTCATCGGGCCGCCCCAGGCGGGCGAGACGTACGGCAACGAGGCGAGATTCCGTCGGGAGGATGAATTTAGTGCTAAGCTGGCCCTTAGCCTACCCGAGAAGGGAGGCCCGCCCGGTTTCCAGGAAATTCCTAGGGTCACCGTTTACGACAAGATGATTTACATGCTTATCATGCTGCATTGGCGTTTTTACAACGGAATAGCCATTATATCATAGGGCCCCACCCCCCGCGGAGATGGGTATTTTAATGGTTTAGCTTAGACTTCTGTCTCTTATACTAAACACATTAATATTTCCTCCCTATCATCATAACCAATCTAATATAGTAATAAAACTCCATGTGTGAGTCACTATTAACAATATTATCTAGACATAAAAGTGCAAATGTGATACTATTCCCGTGTTGATTATGGTCGAGCATCAATGCTACCAAGAAACGTAAACTCCTATAGGAAAAGATCGGCCAACTCGACCAAAGTGTGAAAGAAACTCGCCCCTTTATCTAGTTAACGGCTTTGTTTAACAGTGCGGCATCGTCGATTCACTCATTCCGATCGAGGACATGGGCGAAAAACAAGGACATCCCGCCCTGTGTATAATTTACAGTGCATCATATCATGTACAGTGCGTATCGATCCTTTCGAGGTTATAAATACATTGTGGAATCGTGGATGAGGATTTAAGCCACATGCTAGATAAAGACTAATAGCTGACGCCGCCTTGGGTGTTCCACATGCCTAAAATGGAAATTGAGAGGGAGCCCCGTACACCGGTACCTACCGCCATTAGCCCAAATTTCAAAGTACTCTACATTGTCACCTATAATATACCTATTCTGTGTATTTGGACACCCATGTGCAGATAGTGTCACTGCATGTATGAGGCCATTGTCGCGCCACATAGGTACTTATGTGTGGTTTTCTATGCAGTAAGAGAATAGCTCCGATTTCGTGTAAATAGTTTTAAGCAAAGATGCCAAGGCAGTATCATGGAACATATCCCGTCTTACATGCGCTCAGATAGAACTAGATTCAGCCCAGCGGCGCAGACTAGACGTAATCAGTTTCATTTTGCCTCTATAGGATGCACAACAAAGCAAAATTTCTACCTTTTCATTCTATGGGCTTAATATATTGCCTTAGTTTTCAGCCTCTCAAAGGCGAATTATACCTCCTGACCCTCCAAGCTCCAATAAGAACACAAGGGTATCAAAACCTGAAGAACTCCTTGACAAAAAAAAGAAATTGTTGCAGCGCTTCATTGAATCATACATTGTTGCTCGCACCTGTATATCCACACCTAATTGCTAGGGCTAGCAATTACAAGGTTAGGAGGTACCTGTTACTGTCACGATCTAACCGCTAGTCCCCTTCTTCCCCATTCTTGCATAACGCTAGGTTCTTGGGCGTCCGGCACTATGCTCGTGAAAACACCGCGGCATGCCTCCAGTCGTGCTGTAAGGATGCCATCCCTTTCGGTATGCATCCATAACTCGTCGATAGCTGCGAGGACACTTAAGCCACACGCATCGCGAACATATGGATTGGCTCCAAGTTGAAGAAGCTCCTTGAGCGCAACCTTTTTCCCAGAGCAGGCGGCGACGTGAAGAGCAGTTTTACCCTCACGATTACGCCTCTCGAGGTTGGCACCCGCTTCAACGAGCTTTCGTATCGATCTTTCCATATCCTCTTTATCCGATCGAGAGTCTTCTGGCCTTAGCGCAATAAATGCCATTAGTGGAGTTTGTCCTCGATTGTCGTAGTGATTAGCATCAACACCCGCTGAAAGGATACCTTCGAGCACTTCTTGTCGCTTGTTGCTATGTTCGCTTCCTGGCCGTGGTTCTCCTTCCTCCTCCCTGTATTTCCTTTTCTTGTGTCGCTGGTTATCGCTCGTGGGGTATTGCACCCAATCAGTATCAAGCTCGGCTTCTGCGAGAGCATGGAGCGCATTACGCCCGTGGACATCTTCCGACGAGGCATTTTGACTTGTTGAGTTGACACCATCAACCTTAACGGCGTCTACGATTATTCGTAGAAGCCCAGCTTGAGATCGAATCCGGGCGTCACCTCCACGGTCAGATGAAATTTCAAGTGCCGGTCGGAATTCCGTACTACCTGAACTTCTCGGATTCACGTTCTGTGTAATAGACGACTCCGGTTGTCTCCCTCTCGGTACCATAGGCCTAACCTCGAAGGCATCTCGCCTCCCGAGTAATTCCAAATCGAACAGATGAGCTGGTATGCGGATAGAACCCTGTTTCCTGTACTGTAGGAGATGAAAAAAGCTGCGACCATAAACATCGGTTTGTAAAATGTTAAAATTGGCATCCCTGAGCATGTTAAGGAGCTGTTCCAATAGTATTTCATCACCAAACCAAGAATGATGAAGAACATGAAGAAAGGTTTGCCCAGCCGTATTTGCCAAGTGAAATTCTCGCAAATTATAGCTTATCGCTTCGTTGATGATATTAAGGAAATGAATTCGATCCTCAATCGCGGTAGCGAGCCAATGGAATACTGTATTACCAAAGGTATCCCTAATCCTGTATAAGCCGTTGGAAGAGATGTCTTGAATAGTAGGAAGAGCATTTGCGATTGGCCATATCTCATAAGGTGGCCTCAATTCCTTGATAATCCGACACCAGCATGTCTCGGCCTCGTGGGATGGGGATCCAATTTCACATGTCCTTTCCCGGCCGAATAAGTCCGGATTTAGGAAGTCGCCGGGGAGAGCGTATCTCGCACTAGACAACCCATAGGCAGGGAAGGATAATGGCCCAGGGGAGAATATTGGAGAAAATGAATTTCCCCGGGGAACATCAAGGTCCTTAGGAAAGGTATACCGCTTTAAGACACGCCAGGCACCCTTCACTTGGTCGCGAGACACGGTGGAGAGCTTCTCCTGAAAACTATTGCTCATGCTTGTTTCGGTAGAGCTAGTTAGGCTAGTATCCCGACGAGATGTGTTCGGGCCACTAGAATCCCAAGAGAACCGCTGCATGTCATGATCGACATTCGGAATGGCAACTCCAACTTCAGAGCTATAACGACTTGGTGCTTGTTTGATATGCTCGAAGGAGGGTTGATTTGATTGGGCCAATGTTAAGCTATCGTCGTCGTGCCATGTAGAACCGTATACGTTTAGATGATCATTGGTGATATGCGACGATGAGGTCCTCTGGTGAAACCTTGTTCCACGGCGGCTGTTCTTAAGGCCTGCAATCCGTCTCCTCTCATCCTCCTCATCTTTGGGCCTGATCCACCTAGGATCATTCCCAAGGAGTGAATTCTTGACCTTATTGGCAGCATCCTAGATAATGTTGTCAGCATCGTAGTCGAAAAGGCAAGGGTTATTTAAGATGACATCGTCTGGTGATTCGCAAACTACGTGTGTAGCGTGTGTGATAGGGCACGGTAGATAGCTACTATGAAGGAGACATGATATCTGAGATGGAGTGTACTTCGTACGTACCTTGCTGCAATATAAAGTAAGCAAGGTAATCCAGTGTAGAAGAGTAGATAGGTTAGACGTACCCAGGTTTCCAAACACCGTCCTCTAGAAGATTCAATATAAGGTCGAAGGGTAATCTTGTATAAATATATAGTCGGACTAGCCTTCGAGCTCGGGGTTCGGTCCAATCCTTAGGACGGCCACCTCTATTTGTTGATGCGCTTGTAGTAGGAGAAGCTGAATTCATTGTGACAACTAAGACAACGCTGGCTTGCTAATAACTCAAGGAAACAATAATAAAAGCAAAAGAACTTTTCGAGAAATGGTTCCAAGAAATATATAGAATATAAGAAAAGGAACACTTCTCGAAGAAGAGAAGGATGTTTATAAGAGAAATGTAAGTCATCACGAACGAGGCTCGCGGCTCTAAGGGACCGGTGGGGCCATTTATAGGGACTTGCTAACATGGAAACTAACAGCCATGGCTTCAACTTTGGGTGCATGACGGGGAGGGCTAATGGGGAGTCTAGTGGGGAGCTAACTGATGGGAGTTAGGTTAGATCGAAAGTGCATATCTAGTACCCAGGGTACTGTATATCTTAGGTACCAAGGGTACCAACCTACCTGTAGCGGCTATATCCTTGTGAGATCTTGTTAGCGATGATTCTACGGGGAGACCGGTCGCTAAACCAATTGGCAAGCTTCCTTCGCGAGGCAGTCTCTTGGGCTGTCCCCTAGGCGGGGAGGGGGAGGGGCAGGGGGAGCAAGGGTTTATGCAACCTAGGCTACATAACTAGGCGATTACCGAATCGAAAAGGTTAAAAAGTGTTAGCATTACAAGTGCATCTTAAGCCCCTGTAAGCCCTTACTCTTTCACCGCATTACCTACTAGAGATACCTTCGGTACATGGTAGATACCTTGGTATGTATTGTACAAAGTGCGGCTTGGTTTGACTCCGACACGAATATCAAGAAAGAGCCGCATAGAAATTGATACTTATTAGAGAAATCGAATTGATGAGATGGTTTAAGTATTATGTACCTATATTAATTGCTGTTGAGCCAAATGAATTATCCTACTGTGATATTTGCGACGTCAATTTGGTTTTGGTTATAGATTAGGTACTTTTGTCTGTAAGAGGTATTGCGTAAAAGATGTAAAAGATGTAAAAGAGGGAGAGAACTGGAAAAGTCACCGCCGCGGGCCGCGAGAAGGTCGCAGCTCTGTGGCTATGATTACAGGGTCTCGTTTGTGGCTGATACTAGAAAATCAAGGGAACACCCGCTGCTAACACCCCTAACACCCCGTTGTCATCAGGCTATCAGGGCTGTGCAAGCGCTGGTGGGAGGGGTTGCCTAGATTTTGGTTACATAAGGGGAGTAAGGTAGAAGTGTAGAAAGGGCAATAAAACCAGACTTGTTCCTCTAAATTTCTTATTCCATCACATGTAATCCATTGCATCCACTGCTATACCTAAAGAATTACATGGGCCGCGCTCCTAACATTACTTGGGATCACGTAGCGCGGGATCGAAATTGCTTTTTTTTCTTTTTGCTTTTCTTTTTTTTGCTTTTCTTTTTTTTTTTTTCCCTCGCCTCTTCCCCTCCACACCCCTCATGAAAGTCTTCGACCAAGTAATGAACCTTTATCACGACGGGGTATTCCTCGCAGACGGGCCGCGGACTACTAGTCCACCCTGAAATGGTTGATACCCTATCGTCGACACCAAAGGCTCGTAAATCTGACAAGGCCGACTTTAGCTTACACGAAACAAAATCCATGGTGTCATTCAAGGTTCGCGCTCTACAGTACATCGTCGAAACCCATACTTTGTGAACCCATAATGGATGCCAACTGGCACAGCTCAACTACTTGCAATCGAGAAACAAGCTTCCGTTCCTCTCCATAGCCATGCTTGGCAATTTCACCATCTTGGTTCGGAGAAAACAAGGGTCTTTAGTGGCATGGTGTATACCTTAACTTACTTTTGTAATGTACCTACTCTAGCTAGTTACTCTTTTGATAACTATTCGCGTAGGGCATGCGGCATATAAGGCAAACTGCTCTACTCGCATTTCCTTCCTCGTCCGCATCTAAGTACCTAGGTAGCCTAGCGAACGATCGTGTTAGTTTGAGAGATACCCAGAAGTGTTTATTCGCCAACATTGAATCAACATCAACATTCATTATATAGAGTTCATATTGCCTATATAGGTAAGTGCCTGTATAGTAGCCCACCGTCTGGATTTACCCGGGCACTTATCTTTAACCAGTTCTTTAATCCTCTTTAGCTCCCGAGCCTCGGCCCGCTGCATAATTGTTGGCTCGTCTAGGTAATAGGTATGTAAAGACTCAAGAGTGTAAGACATCGCAAATAGAGGCCGCTCATCATTTAATAAGTTAGCAACTTGTTCAAATTTCTACATTGGCAAATTCCAACGATCAAACCTTACCTTATAAACCAATCCTAGCTACCATACCTACCTAGGTAGGTAGGTATAGACTTCATCACGTCCTATCACGGTGTTAATTATGTAGCAATTAATTTACCATTATAGTTACCTAGGTAAATACCTAAGTAGGTAAGTAATTTCGCAAGCCATTTTGTTTTATCCAAGTTAAAGTCAGACTTCAGTCCATCAATCACAAATAGAATCAAACCATAACCACAATACCATTCTTCAACTTCAGACGCCTCTTCCCCCGCCATGCTCTATCAAAATTTGCCACTCCGGACCCGAACACCCGCCTGCTAGAATCAACCAGAGGTCCATCAATTCCCGGGGTCCCATTTGATCGGAGCGCTACTGTACTACAATCATGGAACCCTTCGACGAGTAGGTATCTGGCTCTTCAAGCCTTTTCTACTTCTCCCTGTTGACGTGGCATCCACCCTATACCCTATTTCCCTTATTAGTTTAATGCTTAACCCGCGTTCGATCACGGTCGTGATTATGTTCAGGAATATAAAATAGCTCGCAACTCACACTTGCGACGGTGTGGAAACCGGGCCGAGACATTTGTTTAACCAGCGTCAGCGTCGTCTACTCACTTTGAAATAACCTATTCCTACTTCAAAATCTCTCGATTGCGCTTCTACACATGCGCGCAGAGTCGCATATAGCACAATATATCTAGGTACCTATACATGCCATACCTACCTCTACATACCTAATAATATACGCAGAAATCCAAATACACCTTTGCGATCAGTGCCTATATTGAAATCGGCTTATTTTTCTCTCTTGGCGTCCATACATCGAATACTTGATGATAAAAAACCCCGCTGTAATCTTTGCGCATTCCGTCACATACTCCCGTCGTTATGTCCGATCGTGCCCCCTACCATTTAAATAAACCAAGGTGATACCTCATCTATACACTTCTAATAGCTAGTTAATTCACCTACTAACATCGTAAGCTCATCGCATCAATCGTTGAACCAAGGTTTAGCTAGTCGTAATAGAATCAGCGAGCCTGAGGACAAACTGGAGAAATTCTTCATTACTGGAGAGCCAAGTAAAAAATCGGAAGCCTCTATGAAACATTATCTGGCCGGATGGCAGGTTGGTTATGACAATGCCATTAAGAAGTGATGCTGGACTTGATGCTTGGCAATGTATATAGAAAAGGGGGGGGGAGCAATAATAATTCAATGCTAATTCACTCTCTAAATTGCAATTTCAAGGATGCATCTTCATAAAAGGAGGTTGTCTTCTTTATTATTTTTCGAATTCCTATCATTACATAGGTACCTACCTTACCTATGTAATAGACAAACACCACTAATGCCGAACCCACCCCGGGTATTACACATGTACTTCACGTAGAGCGCGGGTAAAAGCGGGTATTGATCGTGTGGTCCTCTTAAGCCTCATCGTAACTAGAGGTAAAAGATCCACGTACCTATGTAGGTATCTAACCTACTTCTATAGCTTGGGGACATTAGGTGGGTACCTCTTTTTCACACAGTTGATCTTTTATTATTCAGTTCAGCAAGGCGTACGATGGGGCAAATTCATATAATATATATGCGAAACTATCACATCAACTCGTTATTTCCTTTAAGGAAAAACCTAGCTCTTTTTCGCTTGAAATGAGATATGAAGAACCTCCTTGGCACCTCTAGATTAGATAGGGTCAGTTGGTTTCTGATATGATTCGCCAAGTAACCAAACACTGTGATTCACCAAGAGGTATCTATGTTAATACCAATCCCAAACTCATAATAAATAAATATTTATAATATATAATATATAACAGGATTGAAAAAAAGACGACGGTTCATAAGTAGAAAGCGGAATGAGTCTGTTGTATTAAATTCGAAGAATGTCGATCAGTACCACGATAACTCGTATAGTCCTTATATACCAGGCTCACATTATAGCAGAATCGTATAACGACGGTATGTCCGAGGTCTCTCTTACTAGAGCATTCCAGCTCATCGCGAGTAACAAGCAGTCGGAGAATGGAAGCTTCATGTGATTCAGAGGCTAAGTTCCGGCGAAAAAGGAGCCTTGTAGATATCGAGCAACAAGTATCACACTATCTCGCCATCGAGAAGTTTAGTATCAAATGTGTTGGCGGCACCCCATGTGCGGACTAGAGCGGCCGATTTTTTGAAGAAATATGCATCGTTAAGAATAGAGCTGCATAAAGGTTAGGCCTTGGCTCTAATCGTACGTGGCCATGCGGGTTTCCAACTGTCAAGTGATAGGAGTCTTAAAGACCCGTCAATACCGAACGTCACGGGCATTCCGATACGTATAATTGCTCAAATCTCGTCAATTGGGTAAATCGAGACCCGTCCTAACAAGACCGGTATAGTACGTATACTCACCAAAAACCCTAACTACATTGAAGAAGCCAAGGAAATCCCGGAGATACTAAAAACATACGTCAAGAAAATAAATGAGTTTAACGAGCTACCGCGTATAGTAGGAGTCTTCGGGAATACCACTCGGATCGTTGAAGAGTAAATGATTCATTACCAATGTTCGCATTTCAATATCGCCATGACTGTGCGTATTAGACGCCTATTTCAGCATACGTACCTATAAATCACTAACGAATATAGAAAGACCGAGGAGTTTCAATGTCCGGGTCATCTTGAAGAAACATACATAATTTCGGATTGGCTCGCATGATCCATGCTATCGGGTAGATGCTACGACATACGATTCTGAGAAGTGAAGCCACCAGCCAATTTACCTTGGTGGTAGTTCCGTAGGCCTGACTTCAAAGTCTCCCCCGCCTAGCGCATCAATAGTCTCCCCAATAGCAGCAATGACATCCACGATCTCCTTAGGCAGAGGTCCCTTGTTGATATCTTCTAGGTTCTGCTGTAGCTGCTCGACCTTAGTCGCTCCTAAAATAATCCCATCTTTCTCTCCAAGGTCAGAATGGTACGCTATCCAGCGCAGAGCAGCTTCCGAAGGCTTAATACCGAGCGGCTCGATTGCTTCTAGGAGCCGCCTTACCGCGTCGTGGAACTCTGGCTTGTCGTACCAGCGCGCAAAGTGTGCCCCATAGGCGCTTCGCAGACGTGTGCCCTCGGCGTTCCCCTGGGTTAGCTTTCCGGTTAAGAAACCACCGCCGAGGGGCGAATAAGCGTTGAACGTCATGTTGTGCTTTCGAAGGAATGGGAAGAGGTCCTTCTCGGGTCCTCTACATATCAGGTTGTATTGCCCCTGGTATACCGATGGCTTGACGTAGCCTTCCTTCTCGCAAATTTCAACGAAAGACTTCGGCATATCGAGTGGGAAGTTGGAGATACCAATCTAGAATACTTCGTTAGTGAGTCATAAAGACATGTTGGGTAAGTCTTTAACCCGCCTTTTCACAGAAACCTTTCTGGTACTGTTCATTGAACGCCCTTGCCTGTTCCTCTAGAGGAGTAGCATGGTCCGCTGTATGGGCGTAGAGAATTCCTATCTTCTCGGTACCGAGGGTTTTCAAACTATTTTCGACGCTCTTCCGAACTGCTTCTGCACTAAGGGTTCCATCACTGTTCTGCCCAGCAAATAGTACCTTAGTGTTGATCGTGAAGCCTTTTGAGGAAGCTTTCACTCGACCAAGCATTCGCTCCGAGGCGCCATGATTATCCGGCGGATATCTAGCAGCTGTGTCAATCTGGGATACGCCACCGTCATGCAAAGTATCGAGAAACTTCGAGACATTTTCCTCGTCCAGCAGTGCGGGCACATGAGACGAGCCAAATGTCGATGTCCCAAAGTAAATGACGGGGTGCTTCGGTGCCATGATGGAAAGCGCAAATGGGTAGATATGATGTTAAAGTATAGATTTATTGAAGTTTCTGACTGTTAAAGATAACCTGATAATAAGCTCCATATCGACAGCTCGAGATGAGGAGATGACTATACTTATAGATGATCAACTATATCCTGATAAATAGGTTTTACGTTTGATGTCGGGTACTTATTCCGTACCTGAGCCACGCCGCTTTAAACCTGAGCCTGACTGGAGTTGTACACATAAGTTAGAGTACGAAGTCAAAAACTGACACTGTATATTTAATGCATAAATAAGTACCTAGGTACCTAACCCATGCAATTTCAAGTTTTGAACGGTAATTAAACTGATATATATTCTACCGTTTTCTCAACGGTTATTTTGCTAATATACATCCCTAGGTACCTAAGGTTATATGATTTTAATTGTAGAAATTTGTAATTTTTATCCTCGGTTGCTATCCCCGAACATTTTCTCGTTAACAGGATTCAATATATAGGTAAGGAAGATATAGATGTGAATAAGAGAAGCTTGCGGTTTTGTCCTTCCACAATATTTATGTGAAAACCACAACGAGGTAAGCCTCGAGTGACTCCGGGTAGCATCCAGTTGCGGAACGTGCTAACAGATAATCTACCGATGATTTCGTTAGGGGAAAGCGGAAACTGGGATGAGAAGTGCTACATTGTCCTTGTATTGGCACGGCTTGACATGAAAGACTTGGTCTTACGTACCATCCTAAGAGCTGCATGACTCTGCATGTTAGGACGATAAGTTGAGGTTGCAACTTGTTGGCGCTAGGTTCCTCGGCGGAATTGCCTATTTTTTCATAGCAATCTCAGCGAGTCTTACATGTGTGGGTGTGAAATAAATATCAGGTAAAAGAGGTTTCCATATCAAATGGACCTAGAAGGCATGAAAACAACTTCGTGATTCCGCTAGGGATTTTGGCTCTCAACTATAGGAGCCCGTGGCAATATGTAAGAAGGTTATCCTTTGTTCTAGTTGTCTTATCATAAATTACAGCAGAGTTAAAGGATGACTTCCTAGGAAGTCAATTTATGCGAAGTGTAGGGGCATGTAAAGGAACGACCGGCCTTTGGGGCCTCCTAGAAAGTATAGAATACAGTTGCAGGGAAGATTACGAAGCCGTACACTTACCCCTCAACCCTCTCAATATTTATTTTCGGTTTTTCTAACTTGAACACCATACGAAAGCAAACTATACCGACGTTCTTCATTCTATTTTACGTAGTGCCTCCCCAATGTCGGAAAATACTAGGTCTTTGGCTCGCAAGGGGCGGGGTTCATGCTCGCCAGTCAACCCTATGACCCCTAAGTCACCTTCAGTCGAGCCACTCACTCCTATGCAACTAGAAGAAGATGCTGTCGCTTCGGTCGTTTCCCGCCTACATATCCCAGTGCTCCTGACGCAGCTTATAAAAGCATCGAATGAGCTTGTGGGAAGTGAAGTGCTCGGCCAATTCCTATCCATCTGTATCATTTCTCAGCGAAATGAACTACGCAGAATATCCGAGAAGCTTTATCAGAGTTGTAACGACTTTTGCACCGATGACCAGAATAAAGCTGGGGAGACATCGATATCTCAGAAAGACCCCCTTCAACCCAACACCACCGGTAATGACGGGTCAAAGGTCAGTCTCGGAGAACAGCGTAAGGCTAATTTGAGGCCATCCCTCAAGATTGTCCTTCCGTCCAACGATATACCTAATAGAGCCCAATCTACTATTGAAGTACTACCAGAAGGAAGAAGAGCACTTAACGGCAATTCAAAGTCTCTTACCAGGGAACAGCGTATGTCTACAATATCTACTCCCGATACAAATGGCCAGAGCGAAGATTTAGACTCTTCCATTGAGTCTCGTATTATGTTCGAAATCGAACAACAGGAAGTCATCGAATATCCAGCATGCTTCGGAAAGTTCAAATGGTAGAAAGAAAAGATTCCGCAGGGCGTCTCGGGGCTCATGGCGGCCACAGGTTTTACCTCTAGGCGACTCGGACTCTGAAAATACGTCTACTGTAAGACGGACATCAAGATCTCTAAGCCCCGTGAATAATCTCCTCGAATCTAGTCTTCCAAGTCCCGAAGACTCCCCTTTGAAAGGATGTGAGCTAAGGTCACAGGGGCATCGTACTGGCAAAGGTGATAGCCAGTTACTTCCACCGATGGCTACGCAGCCCAATGCCGAGTTTGCGATGGAAAGTCTATCTGAGATTCAGGACTTCAAGCTACCAGATAATTCATTAGACACTTACAAGGCTATATTCGCTTCACTAAAGCGCGAGCAACAAGATGAGTCGGTTTGGTCAGACGGATCGGAATGGAAGGGTCTAGTTGAAACGGCTTTTCGGGGCCGCCGAAGGAGTTCGATTCACTATACCCTAACTGCGATGGCACTGAGCCGCTGGTACGACGGCCAGGCAAGGCGGTACTCATTAAAACCCCGCGCAGCTGCAACGGAGGTATCGAGAAGGCTTCTTGGCCAACCCCCGAAAGATTCAAGCCAGAAGATAGGGTGGGAATTGCGCCACAAGCGTCTCACGACACACTTGACGCGCGGCAGGAAATGGGCTAAGCTAGTGGATAGTCTTGGTTTCGGTATTCTCTTCAAGGATGCATGGTGAGTTCCTTGTTATGAATCAAGTTCCATGAGGGAGAAATATAGTACTAAACTTCTCGTAGGATGCTTGTCAAGGCGGATGAGTCTTTGCTGATGAGGATCATCGCTTGCCTCCAAATATGTCCAGAGAAGATGTGTATTCTTCAGCTTCTAGGGGAGCAGATGGATCTGCTGCTTGAGCACGGGCAGACGCGCCCGGATATTCTAGAGCAGTCCCTCGAGAAACAAAAGCTTGGCTGAGCAACATCATAATTCCAGCTCAAGCCCCAATGGGAAAAAGAAAAAGGAAATTTGCTACAAAGTACGACGAAACTTCAATCAAACGGCACAAAGCGATACTGATTGAAGATTAAGTGTTATTAAAGTAATGTATATATATATAGATAACGGTTGAAAGAAATGAAAATGCACGGCGACATACCCCGATCCTAATTGTCCCTAAGCTTTATGTTGATTTGGTCCAACTACTTGAACATCTACCCGGTAGGTGGTAAGTCAGGGGTAGTTGAGGCTGTGGTTGTGGCTGTGCTTCTGGCTGTGGCTATCTTTTTCTCTCCTCATACCGCGCAGCGACCAATTCCGTACACCATTCCTATTCTCGGAAGTTTAAGCCGTGCTGGCTCCTACCAGTGCCGGCTCGGACTGGTACTGGCTCAGGAATTAAGTGGTGCTGGCTCTAAGGGTGTGCCAGCTAAGTAAACAACCCGTGCTGACCCACAATCGTGCTAGAACATATCTTCGCTAGTTCACGATCCAAGCGGTGCTATCTCAGATGCGTACCAGCCTTGGGATAAAGCCGTGCTGAAACGTACCCGTGGCCAGCCCATACTTACGCTGGCACACATGACGGCTGGTGCAAAAATTAAGATGTACTGGTCCCAAAGATTCACTATTTTAAGTAACAATACCTAGATTTTCTATTCTAGGTATATGATAACACACACAAACTTCTCTAGTTATAAGTATTTGTACCTGAAATGACCAGTGCTATGGCCATTGTGAATTAACAACGCCTCATAGACCCAACGGTATCTATTTTTTATGTATGTCTAGTGTAAGGCTCTGCAACTGGAGGGTAATCATTGCGACAATCTCATTTATAAGTCGTTTATGCACACAGAGACATCGGAAGAGATTTTTGCAAAGATTCAAATATACAAGTCGGAAAAAGCCTATTATATATGACTGCTGATTTACGAGTTTCGCCAAGTTTCATACTTTCCCTGCCAGTGATGGCCTTGTGTCGCCCCTTCAACCATCAGCGTGTAGTTTGACTAGTGGTGAAAATGCTGACCAAAATTAAGTCATGGCAACTCGTTACTAGGTATATCTTGTGTTAGGGTTAACGTTTTCGTATGCAACGGAAGGGTAAATCTTGATTAAGGGAAGGATGATACTAGCTTCCAGGCATCTGAAACAGGACACAACTGGCAAAAGGCGTCAAAAGACTCTTGATTCCACTTTCGTCCCTAGGAACGCCGTAAGTGGACGCCGCTCGTTTCTGTACTACAACCCGGTCAATAATGCAACATTCTTAGAAACCAAACATTATAAATGTTCTTAAGATGGGAATAATACCACCGGCCTCGTTGCTAACTCCCCTTATCTCACTTATGACTTCCAAAATGGCGCTTCAACTAAATGACTTAAGTGCTCCGGTGTCTCAGTCTAAAGGCATATATTCTTCTAATAGTTCCGAAGAGGGGGACTCTGACCAGCCCATGACAATTGATGAACCTAATGGAGACCAAAAGACGACCGAGGTAGTGTGATCGGGCGAAGGGATAATTTAGGTAGGTAGATAGTCAGAAGCATGCAAGTTGGCGATTCTCACCAACTTCCTTGATGTAGGCATAATAATACCTGTAATTCCCGGCCCTCCTCTGGATAGATGGGTGCCTTCGGTCCGATTTTGAACGAACTATGAATGTATCTGTACGGAATCAACTGATTTCTCCTAATAAGAGGTACCTATAGACTAGATACTAGGTGTATGTCTATCCATATTGAATAGGTCACATTAACACGTATGCTGGCCATCCCGAGCCAATTCTTGTCCTCGTGCCATCAGATTCTGCTGTTGGATAATCACGCAGCTTAAGAGATAACGCCCTAGCCGTGCTACTAAGGAGGAATTATCGCTTTTCGGCCATGTGAAATTAACCACTTACTGATGAGATCGGGCCAGACGGATCCGAGACCTGCAAAGTGATGTTGTCGGCCCGTCCTGGCAAATAGCGTTTCCGCGTAATTCCCCTGGGCGTTTGCTTGCGCCATGGCACCTCGTCTAGCTTCAAGCTCGCTGTTGGAGCAGGAGATGATCATATCGGTATAGCCGGTATTGAGATATGCCTGTGAGGTAGTAAGGGCTTTTTCCCACGCGGCTAACGCGGGATCCACCCGCCCGTTCATATGATGAATGATAGCAAGCCCAAATAAGATAGATAGGTGGTCGACTTTGTCAAAGTACGTAGCTACCGCCACAGAATGAGCCAGTTCTTGAAAAATGTCTTGGGCTATCTGTAGCGAACGCCAGTCTAACGGAAGTCCCTGTAATGACTTTTGCATGGACCAGATGAGGTATGCATTTCCTAGAGCAATCTTCACTCGCTTCATGCCTCTCGAATCCGTTCTATTCTTGACCTGGGCATCCAATAGCTCGATCCCTTCCTCGCACCTCTGGAGTTCACATAGTATTGTGCCAAGAAGCGATACTACCTTATTGTCGGTGAGCCGTAACGATCTCAGGAGATTGTAGCTTTCTTGAAATCGGCCTTCAAATCGAAGGATTCTAGCACGCATTAATGCTACCTTACTTTCCTGTACCAACCCCAAGGACGACACCACCCCACCCCACGAAGACTTAAATGATGCCAGATAATTTAGCGCAGATGTTAATGCATTGAGACGGATGCAACCTCGGGCCTTCAGGATTGCAAGGTCAGCTGAGAATGCGTTGGAACGATGATCAGATATAGGGAATGATATAGTCTCGTGTGACTGATTCGCCTCATCGTATAGGTCAGCCAAGGTTGCTCTCCTTATCTGGACCCTAGCCCCCAGGACCGCACCGTATGGCAACCCTTCCGCCCCCTTCACGGCCCGAGCAGCAATTTCCATCGCAGTGTATTTCCACGATTTCTTACCGAAATACGAAGTGGACAAGCATGTCTCAACTAGCTGCACAAGGCATGACTTATTCACTAACGTCTCGAGCTGCAGGGGGCCTAGATAGGAGAAGACACTCTCCAATTGACGCTGGAGGGTCTCGCAATCACTAACATAGTTACATTTCGTTGATACATCAGTTACAGGATGAGCAAAATTATCATGATTCTCGGGTGGGAGTAGTGGATACTTGGGAAACGAATGTGCCATAATCCGGATAGCCTCAGCGATCCATCTAGTCCGCTCCAAGCGTGCGTGTAATAGTTCTGAAATACGAGGATCAAGATTTACGGTCTCCTCGGACATTCGTACGAACCCAACATGTTCTAGACGTTGAAGAGCAGGCATTAGCTTGCCCTCGTCGGCAACCGTATTGATCGGCGGACTAGTCTCGGCGACTTCTCCATCTTCACCCCACGACAGCGATGGCGCCTGGATACGACGGAAGACAATATTAGGTATGCATGACGTGCCCAAGCATCGCAAAACACAAGCGAGGTTTTGAGGGTTAGGTGCTAGCTTATCCAGAATCTGACTCAACCATTCACTCATCGACGGGTTGCAGGGGAATGTGCTTGCCCTCCTGATAAGCTGCAGTTGTGACTCGTGAGACGCCTTTTTTAGAAAGTAATCTAGTATTTCGCGGCTACGGGGGTTGCGATGAGCATCGCTAGTGGCGTTGAAGATACCCACGAGAGAAAGCGGTCCGCCACGACCGAAGGCCAAGCTGATGAGATCTGCCCTCGGTGTGTTTCTATTTCGATGATCGAGTGTTCGACTGAGCACATATGAGCGTGCATACCTATCCCGGGTTCCTTGAAAAGCAAGTAGGGCATCACGTACGGCCCGTTCGGCGTGGATGAAATCTAACGTGTCCGAGATACTCTGCTGACACTGAATGATCGCGTCCACCAATAATCCACGGACTACGTAAGGATCCCGCTGAATAGCAGTCACCATATCCAAACTCTCCCCGTTGTCGCCAACACAAACTAGCCGCATGGTGGGTATAACTATTGAAATAGTAATAGTAGTAAAATATATTTTACTCTGGGTATTATCTCACGTATCAGGCAATAAACGGGGTGAATTGGGTAGATCTAGTATGTATTAGGAGGTAATTTTGGTATAACCTGAGGGGCTATGTCAGGTTAGGTAGGAGGTACTTTAGGTAGGTAGGAGATAAAGGAGAGAAGGCTGGTAACGTTTAGGTATCTTTTGGGTGGGGAAGAGGCTCTTCCTCAAGTGATCCACTTTAATTTGCGTCAATCGTGATTTATGTACCTAATGTATCATAGTATTACATACCAGGCAAAGCTAGGGTATTCCCCCAGCAAGGTACGTACTATCAGAATCCCACCAATCTCGAAAGGGCAGTTCCTTGCGGAATTAACCAAGCTCACTACGATGACAGGCTTCAGGTCACATGCATATCAATAAATGAAGTACACAACACTACCTAGATACCTGGCCAGCAAAGAAGCCGAAACTAAAATATTACAAACATCGATGCTACAGGTAGGTACTTACCAACTTGTATGTGTCACTAAGGTAGTTAAAAGAAGCATAGGTAGGTACTTATGTACCTAGCCTAGTTGATGTTGGTGCATGGCTTGGTGTAAAAACCTAAGCGATTATAACAGTTATGCTGATCGAGGTTCTATGTAAGTTCGGTTTGGGCTATGATATAGGTACCTAGGTACCTACCTAGGTATGTACCTACGCATTTAATACGAGAGACCAACTTATAGGTATAAACGCTCTGTTGATTACTCAGATATATAAGGTACCTATACCTTATAATACGGTACGCCAAGTCTGCAAGATGTTCCTAAGTAGTGGGTCCGTTTCAGCCCAAATTTACTGTAGCACCGTACTGAACGGGATAAAGGCGGTGCCATCCTGGTGCACGTGAACTGTAACGCTGTCAATTCGAACAAGTTTGACCTACACATCTTCTCGCTTCCCTCTGTTTCCCATTCAATCAATATCTTTTGTCAGGAGATATTTAAGTCTTGTTCATCCCGTTGTACCTGAAACCTAGCCCCCCCCCCGCGATTGCAAAGCTATCTTACTCATATTCTATCCTGCAAAACAGTCCATAGGTATTCCGTGTTAGTTTCTACGCAGTCATCTATTAAAATGTCTTCTTCAAGCCAGTCCAAGGACCGCAAGGAAGCCAAGGCTCCTAACCAAGCATCACTGGATTTCCTTCGCAGCCTGAGTGACCGTCTTGCACCTATGTTAAGCACCACGGTCTATCTCAGCTAGGAACAACTCAAAGACCTTGGGGTCGAGTGTACAAAGCTTGACTTCGACACTGGAGAACCAACAGATGGAGGCCCAAAGTTTCTCCATTTGGCACCAGTGAATCGGATGGAAGCCATCGCTGAAACTGACAATCTGATCCAGAAAAGTATCGTCAGGACCGAGACCGAGGACGTTGACAAGGACAATTATATCACGGCGGAAGCTGTTGCGAGTTTTTTCGTCCACTCCATCTTCAACTCAGTCCTTAAAAAGGACAACCCGGATGAGCCCAACCTCATCGAGGAAAGCCCGTGGTCCGTTAACTAGTAAGTGATATATGGACGCTTCAAACGAGCATTGGTAGCAGACTAGGTAGGTAGTGCTTGAATAAGCTAACATGAAAACAATAGTCGATATCATTACAGTACTACGGGAACTTGCTGGGGCACCTGCTTCACCTTAGAAGTTCGAGACAAGTCCAAGCCGGATATATCATGCTTCCTTAGAAATGAGAACTTGCTTAATAATGACAAAATCTTTGTCGCCGAACTTTGGGTCTCCGTTCGGCTTAGCATCAAGCAATTGATGCAAAAGAAATACCACGATCACCAGACAGTTCCTGTGAGTTCCTATAGCCTGTGCCTCCATGCTAGCAACTTTCTTACTCCAAGTTGTGCCGATATAATTTAAGGTCACTATCACGTCAGCTTCAGGTAGAAGCCTCCGTGTGCTGCAAAGTTATGTTGATATTAGTAATAGACGGGTGATCGTGCGGAAGTCAGCTATTGTCGAGCTCAATGGCGATAATAAGGAGAACTTGTTGAAACTCCTAAAGGCCAGTCGCTGGTTCGTCGGTCAGCCAACCAGAGAAGAATCATCGCACCTGGCCTAATCTGGGGTTCAATTTGGGGCACAGTCATTCGGGATTGATCCCCTTGCGTTTATCTACATATTACCGACACTCCTTCTCAATAAGTCTTATTTGTTGATCTACATACATGTAGGTACTTGGGGATAAGGCACCTTCAGAGAGTTTTCAAGCGAGTTGGATGCGATCGATACAACCCAAACAACTACATTTCAGGGACCATCTCCGCGGATGTACTACACGTGTCTCTCAAGCAGTCAAATCTGAGGCCGGGAGACTTACAGGGTCGTGAGCTACCTGAACTTCATTTACCGGCCGGCCAACAAATACATTGTCTCGGTGGACGTCATCGTATACTTGCACTTAGAAAGTACAACCGCTCCGCATCGTGGTGGCCAATTAAGTTATTCGTCAGTTAGTAAGATCTATTTAATCCATGAAAGGTATAAATACTGATTTCTTAGATCTTACCACTGAGGCCTGTCGGTTGGTATCAGAGGGGTTTGCTAACGAGGCAAAATATTCGGACGGCGAAATCGTTGCAAATATCCTTCGCTATCCAGAGCATTCCGTCGACGCGAATCAGTGGTGGGCGAGACTTGATAAGAGCAAACCAAGAACACTAAAAAAATCCTTGGTCACCCTACATTGGGACCGGCTTTTAAGAAG
Organism: Daldinia sp. FL1419; assembly: GCA_025201765.1. Classification (NCBI taxonomy): domain Eukaryota; kingdom Fungi; phylum Ascomycota; class Sordariomycetes; order Xylariales; family Hypoxylaceae; genus Daldinia; species Daldinia sp. FL1419. The sequence continues at coordinate 152,746 of MU623422.1, forward strand.
GTGTTGGGCATTCCGGGTCTCCGCCCTGGGCTTCTTTTGGCCCCTTGGCATAAGATATTGAATTGCGTCGAGGTAGGGTTCCTAAAAAAATAGTAGACACCTCACCCTTTTAATTTTCTCTTTCCTAACTATTGACTTCCTAGGAAGTCATCCATTACCTTGGCGAGATCTACCAGACGTGGGTCTACATTGTAGGGTCTGAGCGTGATCTTAGATTCGTAGATAAAGACGCAGTAATGGAACTTCAGTCTCGCGTCCCGCGGGTGTCATATTGCGATGAACGTCATGTCGAATACGAAATGCGAAAAGAAACCATATTTAGGGGCGTAACAGGTATGGGAGAAAGGGAGTTCATCTTACGCAATCTGAAGCAGGTTATGCGCCTAATCCCATCCATCCACACTCTACAGCAGGATTTTAAATACCTCCGACAATGTACCTATGTTATGAAAAAGTTGATCGGTGATGGGATTCAAGCTCCAATCACCGTACGCATCATGGCTCAAAACTCATTTCGGGGCAACGAAGGGCAGCCCGTTAATCATGAGGGAAGGTTTCTACCAAGTTTGAAGATTCTTTATCTACATATCATGCAAGATATTTGTCAACTTTCAGGACAACCTCCGCTAAAGGATAGTGATAAAGAACCAGATTATGAGTTAGTACCTAATAATGCGATATCCTGGTATACATTAGCGGTCCGGGCGAGGGAGCTGGGCTTCTCTTCCGACGAGATTATTCGTCTATGCCACACGGATCCCGACCGAGAAATGGCTATTAAGGCGTTGTATGAAGCTCGACCCCGGGAAGAGTTTGACTACGGGGGGGCATTTTGACTATATAGTAGCTCCATTAGTCAAAGCCTTTCAGATAGTACAACCAGTCGAGTCCCAGAAACCTCCGCCGGGGCTAACCTCACATACGGGAGAGCGAGTCGAAAGGAGATGTGGTCGTATATACTCGAATACTTACGATACAGATCGCTATTTCATAACCCTGGTGAACGTCACTCGTGAAGTACAGAAGGACGTCGATATTACCTCGCTCTTCGTCCGGGTATCCGTGTTCCACATGTTTTGGGGTTGGGAAAATGACCATCAGAGCCACGTACGGAGCAACCCAACAAACGGCCCGGGTCACAACGATGATGAATTGGATGATGTAATGGAGGAAGCCGAAGCCACAATTGATAGGGGGTCTCATAATCAAGTATGGCAAGATGTCACGCCAGAATCTGAAAATCAGGAAATGGAAGACGCAGCACCTATCGTACCGCAACAAAATAAAAAACAGGAAGTAGCAAGACGGAAGAAGCCACAGAATGGTAAGGGCCAATCTACAGTGAGCAATAGGAAAAGAAATATCGTGGAGACAAATAAGCGGAAACCCCAACGACTTCATAGAGCAAAAGCATAGAGCAAAAGCAGTTGCAGATACACTAACTAAAGAACAACAGCCTACAAGTCTAGCTCTAACATCGGCACCTGCCCCTTCTGGTCTCATGCCGCAAAACGAATCTCAGGTTCCACCACAAAAGATGGTCATACTAGTACGAGAGAAAGGGGACTGGAATAATATAGGGGAATATCCACGTGAGGATATTGTAGAGAAGTTAAAAGAAGCATGGAATATGCGCGAGGGTTATAGCTTGTATACTAGAGATGGTCGCGGCATCGCAATAGATGACTGCCCAACTCATACCTAACGATTGGCGCGTATGTCTTATTAGTAAGGATGGCCCTGGCGAGGGATTTCCGGCGGACGAGACGCTATGAGTAAGAAGGCTGCTTTGAATGGAAATGGTAAAATATATTGCTACGATATTAGAGATAATCTTTACTAAACTTAACTTGAAAGCATCTGCTCCTCGATTCCAGCAAAGTTCAAATCCTGACCCCATACAACTTGTATAGACTTCCATACGCCCCTGAGGTGTCATGTTGGTAGGGATGGTGGGCCATTCCCAAACCCAGTACAAGGTGTAGTTATCATGGATGTCCATAGGAGGTCGCAAATCGTTCTGGCACCACAGATCGGCTCCTTGGGGGCGCATTGCGACTTTAGAATACGTTCTCTGGCGATTGGCCCGCTGTTAATTTGGTAGCATCTCCCATCATCAAAAGGTCGAGTGGCCAGCAATGTACCCCTTCTATCTCCTCCTGTTCCTTCAGCATTCCAGACACGATGAACAGATAGAAGACGTTCATCTTTAATGGGAAATGAAGTACCGTAGATGAACACAGTAGAACTTTCTGGCTTTTGTGGTGTGCTGTTAAGGAGGGTGACATGGCCATTTTCCTGGTATTGTAAAGCCACAAAGTCGAATGAAGCCTTCATTTCCGACCATAATTCCATTTAGGTCAAGAAGCCTTATTAGTCGTTCAACCCATGAATGAGCCATAGAAAAAGGTAGTATTAAAAAAAGGATATTCACGAGCGTCATATTGGAGACCTGCAATGGAATATTATCCTTCCCAGAAAACTACCGAAGAGATACCTAACCTAGTTGAAGCAGTTGGAAGATATTCTGGTTTCTTATATAACTACCTAGGTAACTACCTACACCTACGTTACCGAGTGCATGGACACTCAGTATACCCTGACTCCTGAGTGGAGGACGGATTCGGATATGGCCAAAAACCGCATGGGGTCAATTATGGCTACAGGCCTAACCTACACATTTGCCAAACTTGTCTCTCGACGTTACCGTTTTTCATCAGAGGTCCGTTTTAATCGTACTCCTCGTATAAGTTAGGAGATAGTTAAGGTATCGCATAAACCTTGCATAAATCCAGCGCCTCCGGAGACATGGCTGAGTCGAACCTGAGGCGAACCTGAGGAAAAAGCGGCGGATGCACTATACCCAATTAATCCAAAAAAAGACGCGATGTAAAACCTATAACCTCTTGATACTACGTAGACGATCTCGCTATTGCCGAGTTAGACCGAGACTAATCTACGGTAGAGTGAAGCCATGCCTGAGCAGTAATAGAGGAGGGTGATGGCAAACGCCGACGACGCGAGAGAGACGCGAGGGCGCGTGACCATCCGTTTTGATGTGCGCCTGCGGCGGGTCTCGCGTTCCCGCGCCTTAATGACCATCCGACCATATAATCGTGTGTAGTAAGTAGTAAGCTATATCAACCGAAAGCTTACAAAAGTCGATTATGCGATGTATGATCCCGATTTTCCTATACCTGATACCATATTATAACAGGCGTCATAGATACCTACCTGTCTATTAGTATATATATATATTTTTAGTAATGTTCCATACCCGTCGGCTAGGCGTGGCTTGAAGCTATTACTGCCGCTCGCTATATATCTCGATGCCCTTACTACCTATATATGGTGCAAGAAAGCAGCCTAGGGTAAGTAGGTTGTTTTATCGGCAATTATAATATACGCCGAACCGTGATTCTTGATACCAACCGGATTGGTTGAATTGTTAGCAAGAAACGCAGACAAGGATCTAGGGATTGCCTCGAGATAAAGTCGTCTTCTTCTTACTCCGATCAGCCGAATTTACAGATATATATGTGGGGTTTGCTACTAGATTGGATGGAAGCAATCTAAGTTAAAGAAGAAGGTCGTGGAGTGGATTTTGTGATTTATTCTTAACCCGTTCCGCCGACTAGAATGCAACGCACAATGCGAATGGTGAGTGGTATAGCCCCATGAAGTTCTAACTCCGCCGCATGATGCAAAAGCGTAGTATGGTACAATCCTGGCTCAAACTCCTGTATAAAACCCATTGTCTATCTTTTTCTTTGCGATAATTATATCATTTCGAAGTTGTCTCTGAAAAGCCGAAGATATAAGCTTGGTAGATTGCCGGGACGTGAAACTATTCACTCAGATTCTAATTCAATCTTGACGCCTGTCTCTTTGAAGAGAAGGTCGCTTAAGGTCGAGCCGTCGCGACGGTACACCCAATCTCCTTTGGCATTCTGTCCCTCGTCGGATTGAACGTAGTCGTATCTTTTGGGTCCGGAGACCGGCGACGAGAGCCAGATCTGCTTGTTCGGTGGCTGCTTGTTAATGACGTAGGTACCGACGTTGGGGATCTTAACGGTCATAACGCCCGACTATGCATACGTGATTAACATTAGCTGACGTCGCACGGTCAAGTAAGATATAAATCCCGTAGACCATAACTTACGCTGTACTCAACGTCAATCTCGCCATGTTCATCCTGGAGCTCTTCGAACCTGTTAAGCACCGCATCAAGGTATTCGTCGGCGAGGTCGTGGTACTGGGCCACGGTGATAGATGAGTTGCCGGCATTAGGTGTTATCTGGTGCGCAGCGAAGGAGGAAGCGGAGAAGGCACGAATCGCTACGAGTTGGCAAGGCACAGTACGAGGGGAAAGTAGCGCCGTGAATTGTCGGCCTGCGCTGGGAAGAGTAGCGCGACGTGTAGCCGTAGTAAGGTTACCACGGCCAACACGGCCAACGCGGCCAGCTTGGCCTAACTTTAAAAAGTTGGCTCGCATCATCGCGGGTTTGCCGAGACTGAGGTGTGATCTTTGGATAACTGGTGATCGTCGCCGCTGATGGTCTGCTGATGGTAAAGGAGAACGGCGCGAAGGTTTGGGGTAAGGACAACGATATATAGGTACCTATGTAATGTTAATTGTTGCCTAGAGCTTCTAAGGCCCTAGTTAAGAAATTACTGCATTTCAGGCAGGACCAAAGAGTAAGTACCGCGCCGTCGTGACTGCTCTTGCTGTTCGGACTGCAAACTACTGATTTGAGCCTCAAGGAAAAAAATAAAGTCTAGGAAGCTACAGCGTGATGATGGCGCGAATGACTACCTAGGTACCTAGGTAAGGTACAATACCGTACCCAAGCAACTACCTAACCTACCTACCACCCCACTAGAGGGGAACTGCTAATCCCTGCAGCCCTGCACCTTCTAGCGATTCAATACCCTGTAATCCTTTCCCCTGGGTCAACTGCTGTTATATTTCTTAGAATATTCTGACCTTAGGGCCTGAGGCGGAAGCCTTTTTGTGAGCCAATGCTTACGTCATACCCAACAACTCCTATTCTAATAAGGAACCTACCGATAAGCCCGCCATGTTCGATACAATTAAAGCAATCACCTAACCTAGGTAAGCAGAAAATGTTGCCATACCATATCCTTTACTATCTATTGTCATCGGGAGAACCAACTATGCTAGACTTGAGCTACTTTCAATATCTAAAAGATTCAGAGCCAAGAATACGGGGAAGAAAGGCGAGATCGATGCATATTATCATTCTTATTTCCAAATAGAACAATATCTTTAAAATACTAGGTAAAATCTCATAAAATACTAACTCATCCACTTTTCCATATAAGATAATGGCTCAATATACATACACCTAATTTATAAAGAATTTAATTTAACCCCTAACTAAAATAGAATATTGCCTGATTGCATTTTAAATATATTATAACCTTAAAATACCACCTACCTATTAAAGCTATTATTAATACCTAATATAATAATTCGTTAAAATTCTAATATTTTAATCCCATTTTAATATCATATTTCTAATTCAGTTTAAATTAATAACCTCCTCTAATCCTTTTAAAACTATATTACTAATTTATATACCTATTCAAACCCCCCAAAACCCTACCAATTTAACCTCTCCAACCTCGAATCGTACAAATTCACTAATCAGGTTACCTATAATTGATTGTAACAATGCCCTATAAAAGAAAAAAACATTACCAATATATAATTTGCAAAAAACATTTAAATTGTACAAAAAGGCATATAATATCTACCTCAAATTTATATATCAATAAAACTTTTATATACATATAAAAAATATTATATATACTAAAATACTAGAAGGTAGATATAATCTAACTAATTAATTTATTTATTATTAATTTATATATAATTATAATAATAAGCCAAAATTTTAAGGTTGTAGTAAAAAGCAATAAAATTTTTATATATTTAATTATCAATATAAAGCCATAATTTTGTATTTTAAAAAATAAAATAAGTAATCTATTAAAATATAAAAAGCTTCCCACAACCATAAATTAAATTTCAATATAATTAACATTAAATTTCGATATTTACAAAAAAATAATTATAACCTAAAAACAGCTATTTTAAGGTTATTGAGGATTAAGTTTTTAAATACATATCAAATTACCCATTTTTTATCAAGTAATAACCTTAAATTTAATAACCTTAAGTTTCATATACAATTTGGACTAAAATCCAACTTTAACAATCCTTTTAATTTAAACAAAAAAAATAATATATTATACAATACAATTTATTAAAACAATATAACAATAATAACATCTAATATAATAAATATAAAATATAATTTAAAAAAATAATTATAAAAAGAACTTATTAATATACAAATTTTACTCCGAAAATTACATTATTATAAAGATTTTCATAATATTAAATTTATAATAAATAAAAATCTAATTTTTAAGTGTATAATTCATCTATTCTAAACCTTCAAATAATATATAAATATATAATATTGCAACTTTAAAATTTTATTATTTAATAATATATATAAAGTAAATTTCAATTATTTTTTTTAATTCTTTATATTAATTTATATATAAAACAAATTAATCAATTTAATATACCTTTATTAAATATAATAAACTTTACTTCCTTACATACAAATTTTCATATAACATTTAACCTAACCTTTAAAAAATCAGAGGTTAATTTTTCATGGCAATTAAGGTGCCTGAAAAATCTACAAATTCAACACAAAATCAATCCTCCTACTATAATTTTAAATGATTTTTCTTGAGTATTTAAGTTAACTACAAGTAATATATTTAAGGAAACATTACAATAATTATATATGTTGGGCTAAACGTACGTATAAGAGAAATAACAGCGAAAGTAAGTAATAAGTAAAATAATGTAGTGAGATTTGTATATTTATAAGTTTTAAGGAGGAGAGTTATCTACTTTGAACTTAATAGGTTTAGAATTTTTATATATATAATATATTAATTATATAATACCTTTTTTGTTTGTTATAGGGGTTCATAATATTTAGTAATATATAATTATTATTTATTTTATTTTTTTTTATAAGTAATAGGTTATGAATTATTATTAATTTTTCATTTTACCCAACCTTTTAAACATAAATTAATTTAATTATTTTCTATTAATGTCCTTATAGTTTTATTAGGGGAAGTTTTTATTATCATATTAGTTAGGTTATAGGTTCTATAGATTTAATGAATATTGTTTATTTTTTTATTTTTATATAATTGTTTTAAAATTATAAAATTTATTATTAATTTTTTTTTATTAATAGTATTTATTTGTACTAAATATTGGTATAGGGAGAATGAATTGGTACAGAAAATAAAAAGAACTTTAAAAAATATAAGATATTTTAATATAATATTAATAATATAATATATAATATATTTTATATTAAAATTTTAAATTATATTATATATTTTATTAATAAGTACATTATAAATAATATATTTATATTTAGTAAATAATTAATAGATTATATTATTAATAATTTTAATTTTATTATTTTAATCTATTAGTTTTTTATTATTTAGAATAATAATATATCCAATTTATAAATTAAAGTTTTTATTATTCATAAATGAATTATTAATAAAAATATATAAATGGAAGTTTTAAAGATTTAATTTAATATATTTAAGTTTATGGGTTTTATTATTCATTTATTAGGTAATTTTAGTGTTTAGAGTTTTGATTTCTTTGATTTTTGGTTTTTAATGTTAAGCAGTAGTTGAATAATTAAAAGTTGTTTTGAATTAATATATAGAAGTGATATAAGTTCTTTGAACCCTTTATTTTATAAATTTATTAATTATGTTTGTGGTTTTGATATTTAGTGGTTTAAATTTTTTAATTTAATTTTTTTGGGTAGTTAAGATTCTGTAATTATTGTTATAAATTATAATATAAGTGTTGTTAAAATCTTTTGTTTTTTTATTTAATATTTTTTGGGGGTATATTTTAATATTAGTTTTATTAAGTATTTTATTTTTAATTGTAAGGAATTTTATAATATTAATATTGAGGGTATTATTTGTTTATAGATTGATAATTTTGAAGGGTTTTGAATTAGTGATTAATAAATAGGGGTCAAATGTTGAGGACCTTATATGTAATTTGTGCTGGTGGTATTAAGAATAAGTTTTAAATTAATATGTATTAGATTTAATGAGTTTATATAATGGTTTTACGATATGTAATAGTGTTTTTTTGGGATATTTATTTTTTAATTTGATTAGTAAATATATGTAGATTATTTATTATATTGGTGTTTTAGATTGGGTATATATTATAGTAATATTTTATATTATAATTTTTATTTTTTGTTAATGTAGAAATGGTGTTAAAGTTAATATAAAATATTAATTAATTTTTTAGATGGTGGGTGTATAAATTATAATAAATTCTTTATTAAGATTATTATAATCTTAAACTATTAGTTTTGATTTTTTATATGGAAAGGGAGTATTTTTGCCCTTAATTTCACAAACTATTTGTGATTTGAATAATATAATATTTTAATATATTATTAAATTATATATTTTTGATTATAAAATATTATCCTCAAATAAGGCATTTAATTCTTTTAAATCTAATATTTAATACAATTTTTTAGGTGTAATTATCTTTTTATTTATTTGTAATTGGAAGGTTAAAATAAAATTAATCCGTTTTTTATTAAAAAGATATATTATGATTATATAAAAGAAATTATTAATATGTATAAGCTTTTCTTTTAGAATGAATTTATAATTATTAAGGTTAAAATTAGATTTAAATAATTTAAACCTTAATTATTTAATGAGTATAAATACTTCTTTTAATTATATATAAGATTTGATATAAGAGTTCCTAAATGTAGATATTTTACTAAATATATTTGAAATAATAATTATATTTTTATTAGTAATTATAATTATTTTGTAAGAGCTTTTTCAACTGCCTTTTTCTCAATAAATTAGAATTTTGTTATTTATTAGAAGTAATATAGGTAGGGTTTTCTGGGTGTTTGGATTATTTTTTGTGTTTAAAATATTTTTAATTAACTGTTATAATTTAATTTTTTTAATTTTAATTATTATTTTTTGAATAACTTATATTTTTATGATTTAAAAGGGGGTAAGTAATAAATCCATATTAATTTTAGGATATATATTGAAAATTAGAAGGGTAGGGATTAAGCTATTTAAGTTAGTAATATTATTTACTGCCTTAATAATTATCTATAATTATAATACTTTTAAATTAAAGTTTTAAAATTTATTTGTAATAATTTTATAAATTTTATAAATAAGGTTATAATATTCTTTTACCTTATTAATAAATTAATAAGTTTTTATTAGTATTTGGTAATAAGTGATTCTTGTAATACGTGCTTTATTCTTAAATTTAATATTATTAAAATTAATATTAGTATTATAAATAATTATATTAAGAAGTTTAAGGTAGGTATTAATTTAATATTATTTGAACATTTTCCAAATCTCTTTAATTAAAATTATTTTTATAAAATGTATTATTTAGAATTTAATAATTATATTAATTATATATAAAATGGGATATTTATTAAAATATATGATATTAATAATTATTTTGTAATTAAAATTTAAATTAGGGTTTTTTAAATTAAATTTAAATTATTATAAAATTTTACCCTTAATTTAATAATGGTGGCAAAATTTGTTAATTTCTTTAATATTATTAATATCAATATTATAACTTATTTTATCTAATAAGGTATATAATTTATTAATTAATAGGTAATTAAAATAAGTATGTAGTTATTATAATTTAATTTTTATAAAAAAAGTAATATCTTTAAAATAAAATTATAGGTATTTTTATTTCTATATAATTTTAATTATTATATTATTTTTATAAATTAATTAATTAATTATATTATTAAAATATATTTTTAATTGATTTATATTTTTAAAAGAAAAGAAGAATAAAATATTGGTTTTTATAATATAAAAATCTATTTAATTAATAGAAATATTAATAATAATTATTTTAAATAATTTAATAGATGGTTTATCATTAAATCTAATATTGATTTTTTTAGTTTAATTAATGTTTATTTTTAAGTTCTTATTTAAATATTTATTAATAAAAATAAAATATTAACCTTTTCTAATAATTAATATATAAGTTATTTTGGTATTAAGTATAATATCCTAAAATATATTTTTAATGTACCTATTTAGAATAAAAATAGAATCTTATTTTGAATTGTTAGGTAGGATAAGATTATTAATATAATATTAAAAGGTTTAATTAAATAAATAAATTATAATTATAAATAATTTATTATTATTATTTAAATTAATTTATAAATTAGTTTCTTTATTTTTTAATTAATTAGTTTTTAAATTTATATTTATAAATCTTTTGTAATTAATTAGGAATGTTAAATAGTTCTTCTTAGAAAAGCCTCTTCTGGCTTTCCATTCTTTTCTAACTTTCTTACATTTGTGTTCTAGGTATGTAATAGATTAATATCTTTCCTTTTTATATATCCAATAATAACATTTCTATACTTTTAAAGGTTATTTAAAATTATATTTATCATTTTTATTGTGGGAATGTTGGTTATGTGATCATAGTAGTACAGACCTATTTTAATCTTATATTTAGTTTTATATATTTTGATCTCTAATTAAAATATGTTCTTTTTAGAATATATTATTTTTTATTGAATTTATGAATACCCTCATTTTTATTATTGTATACAATAATATCTTATTTATTTAATATTAATTAGTAATTAATAATAAATTAATTATAAATTAATTAAGTATTTGAAAAAGAAGAGATAGTTTTAATGTTAAATCTTAATGAGAAGAGGTAAGCGATTTTGAGATTTTATGTTCCAGTGCATGATCTTAAGTTTAAAATTTCATACTATTATACATAATTTTAGGAGTAATTTGTGTTAATTTAAGATCTTTGGAAGGTGGAAATAGCTTTAATGTTGAATTTATAATCCAAAATACACGTCTATTACGTACAAACAAATAATATCAAGGTTTCCTTCATTAGTAAAATAATTTTAGAGAAATTTATATTAATTGAATTATTACATGTTTATTATGTATTTATATTTATAATGTGTGTTTATATTTATTATAGTATTATAATATGTTGAAAGAAAGTAATAATATTAAAAATTGCGTTGTATTTTTACCTTATTAGCAAACTTTAAGTTCTATTTAAATTTTTTTTTAATTTTATTTAAAAAGTTTTATGTACTATAATTATAACTGTTATTATTTAAAAATTCAATATTTAAAGAAAGAATAGTTTAACATTTTGTAAAGTAATTTTATAAAATAAGATTGGTATAATTTCTTTTTATAATAATATATTTATTTATTTTTTTATTATTTTTTTATTATAATAATTAGTATTTTTATTAATTTAATTATAATATTATATTTTATTTATTTTTTTTAGATTTGTTATGATTAGTAATTAATATAATTAAATTAGTAAAGGAGTTTTGGTTGAAGTATATTGATGATGAATAGTTAGGTATTGATTTTGATGTTATTAATATAATAGTTATTTTAGTAGCCTGAGTTGATATATATGTGGTTAAGAATATGATAGGTTATGATGAAAATATAATTAATGAAGGTTTATGGTGTATTTTTAAGAATGATTTTTATGGTTGGATTTTAGCCTATTTTGTTAAAATTTAACATCTATTATATATTAGAATTAAGGAATATTTTAAATTTTATGGTGTTTTTGTTGGAATAGTATAAAATAATTTGTATGTATTTGTGGTTGTTGTTAATGTAGAGTTATTCTTTGAATTTTTTTAAGATGAAATAAATGATTTATTAAGAATTTATTTCTTTAGATTTAAGTTTTTAGTTAATTTGATATATTTATGTTTATTGGAAGCTATGGTAGAGGTTGTTGTAGTTAAAATAGAGTTAGTAACGATGATATTAGTATTGTAGTTTTTAGTTGTAGTTGTATAACCTTATTTGATATAATTTGTGAATTTTTAAATAGTTTTTTAAGTACCTTAATCAATTTAAACATTTTAGTTAATTTTAATACCCTAATTAATTTTAGTATTTTAGCTTATTCCAATATTTTAACCCATTTTAGTACCTCAATAGGTTCCACAAGTTCTTTAAATATTATAGTAATTAATCCTTCTAGTATAATAATAATAAGTAATTTTTTAAGTATTTTAAATATTTTAATAAGTTTAAGTAATTTTTTAATATTAATTAATCCAAATGTTTTTGATGAATAATCTTATATAATAAAATTAATATATAAATAATATAAAAGCTTAATTAAGAATAATATAATAATTTATTGTAAGATTATTTGTTTATAGATAAGAAAAACAATTAATAATATAAGGATTTTAATTTCTTAATTTATTAGTTAAATTATATTTTAATAATAATTTTAAGTTTGGAGGTAAAAAATATAAAATATTAAATGAATAAATTTAAATTTTCTTATTTTGTTGTTATAAGTTTGAAATTGGATTTAATTTGTATGTTAATACTTATAATATAATATTAAAAAAAACAATTTTGAAATTTTTTTATAAATATCTTATACAATAAGGTTTTAATTTTAATATAATAATTAATAAAATATATAATTTTTTCTATATTAATGAGAATCTTTAAATGTATATGTTTAAATAGAAGAATATAATAATTAAAAATATTATATAAGATAATTTTGAAAAAATTTTACCTAAATATTTTAAAATATTAATTATTTAGATGTAATGTATTTATAAAGGTTTATTAATTAATTATATTAAGGAAATCCATTTTAAAGAAGGCTTATATCATATTATATAAAGATATCTAATATTTTTATCCATTTTTTTTTAATAATTTGATATATTTGAAAGTATTTATGTTGATTTTTGAATAATAATAGGTAATATATATTGAAATTTTTTTAATAAATATAAAATGAAAAATGATTATTATTATATTAATTAAATTTATTAGAATAATTAAAAACCTTATTAAATGAATTAAGGTAAAAATAAATATTTTAATAATTAAAAATATTTTAATAATAAGAATGGAAAGAAGAAATGTTTTATTTATGATAAATTAAGTTATTAATTTATTAAGTATTTTATATATAAATAATATAATAAATATAATAAATGATATTAATATATATAGGAGTAAAAAATGGGAAATATTAAAGAAGATTTTATGATCTTTTTTATTAATTATAAAAAAATTAATATTAATTATAGTAATAATAATGTTAATAATAATGGTAATAATTTTAATATATGATATATATAGTATATTAATGATAAATATAATAATAATAATTAGGTTTAATTATTAATTATATAATATCTTATAAATTATAATGAAGTTAATGATTTTTAAATTATTAATATTTTTATAAATTAAGTGATTTTTTATGTATTTATTATAATAGATATTTTTGGTAATAATTATAAGTATTTTTTAAATACAACCTTAAGTTCCCCTTTTATATTTTATTTTAAAAATTAATATTTTTATATATTTTAAGGTATTTTATTTAATATTGGAATAATTAAAATATCATTAAAAAGTGAAATACAAATAAAAGTATTATAATATACATATTTTAATATCAAAATAGATATATTTATAACAAGAATATATATTATACAATTTGATAATCATTTAAAGTAGGGGAATTTTGATATTGTTGATATATTTACCCCATTTAAAATTATCTAATTTTATATTATATTTTGTAATATACTGTTTTTATTATGTTTTTATAATATAAATTATTTGGAAATTTTTTTAAATAATGTTAAAAATATGTTTATTTATAAAAATAAATATTATCTTATTATTTAAAAATAAGGATACCCATAATTTCTATTTAATAATAAAGAATAAATAATTGTATATTGTTATTTGATTGAAGAAGAGTTATAATAGATATATAGATGTTTTAATTATTTAACTATAGATCAACTCTATCGTGTTCTTATAAAAACTAAATATAATGAATTAAATTAAATAATTATTAAAAAAATTAATAAATATTATTATTAATATTAGATATATAATAATATATTAGGATAATTTAAATTTATTATAAAAAATAATATTAATTTTAATTATAATATTTATGTTAATATAATATACATTAAAGATAAATTAATTTTTTATATTGTTAATAAAGTTATATTATTTCAAATAATAAAGTTCTTTAAAGATATAATAATAAAATATATATAAGATATATTAAAAATAATATGGATTAATAATTATTTTAAATTATTTAATAATTTAATATTTGATGTTGGTATTAATTTTACAATTAATAAATTTATTTTAAATGTAAAAATATTATTAATATTTATTAAAAAAATATTTATTAAAATATATAATTTAATTAAAAAGGTTAAACAATATTATAGCCCATTATAATAAATATACAAAATAATATTAGAAAATCTTTAGGATATTTAAATTAATATTTATTATATCCTACAAATGGCTGTGAAAACTATTAATGATATAATAGAACCAAATAATTTAATATTAATGTTACTCATATTCGGAACATATCCAAAACTAGTAGATAGTTTATCACCCTTTCCTTTTATTATTGTTCAAATTATAGTTATTAAAAAGGCAATAAATAAAATTTGTAAATTTAAAGTTAAACAATAAATTAATAATATTTTAAATATAAAAAACAAATTAAATATATTAAATATATTAAATTTACCTCTCCAATTTAAAATACATGTCTATTATAAGAATAATGGCTGGACCAACCCTTACAAGCTAATTACTCGAGATGGTAAGACCTGTACTATTAAAATAAATAGAAAACCAATTAATTTCAAAATTATAATTATAAAACCATATTTTTATAATAAATTTATACATATTTTAAACCCTATTAATAAAAATTTCAATTATAAATATAATAATAGTAATAAATACATTCCCAAGGTTAAAACACCTATGATAAAATAATTACGTGGATAACCTCCTGGAAGCAGGAACAAACCCTAATTAGCAAATTTATATAATACAATTTACCTATTCCCTAAAAAAATAATTAATATAAAATTATTATTACAATTATATTAAGAAAAAAAGATCACTACCTTAAACTAACCATTTGAAGTAACAGATATATAAGAGATTAAAAGATTTATTGGATAAGGAATATTTTTATTCAAAAAATACAACAAAACAAAACATAAGAATGTTCAATTATTTAAATTATAAATTATTTATAAAATTAAAAGAAAGGGTATTAACAAATTATATAAAAAATTATAATTTATTATTTAAAATTATAATAACAAAAAAAAAAAAGAAATACTTACACAATTACCCACAATTCAACATTTTAATTAATAAATTATTATTACACTTATTCCATCTCTATAATAACAAATTAAAAAAATAATTATATAATTTTGTAATATTACGTAAACATATATCCAATCAAATACCAACTTAAACCATATTATTATTACTACACTATTTAAAGAATTTAAAGATCATTTTTCTAAAAATACTATAATAATTATTATAAAACTACTTTATAAAATAACCAAAATTAATATGCACTAATAAATGATTTATTTCAAATATCACCACAAAAAATTTTTTATAATTATATTAACTTATAACCCATATTTCTTAATTTTAAAATCATCTAACCAATTTAATTTGATTAGAATATAAACTAACAATACATTCAAAATATCAAATAAAGCATTTAACAAACTAAAAAAGGATGAAATAAAAAAAACTAGATTTAAGGCAAAACCCAAATTATATCTTAATAAAAATATTTTATTAATATTTAATAATTATATTATCTTAATTAATAATAATAATGATATTTATTTATATTAAAAAAAATAAGGTAAAAAAATTATATTAATTTAGAATAAAAAGGATAACATTGTTTAATAATATATATAATAATAAATTTATAACATTTATATTATTTTTATTTATTAACTTAAAACAATATTTAATATATATAAAATAATTTAATATAAAAAACCTAAAAAAACTAAAATTAATAAGTTC